>OY720462.1:39769544-39984544 GCA_963082715.1 Harpalus rubripes | reverse complement strand
GTAGCTTAATTGGTACAGCACTTCCCCGGCAAGATAGGTGTCTCGGATTCGAATCCCGATGGCTAAAGTTTTTTCACAATTTAATTCAAGTATACAACCTGTGTTCAAAAAAAATCCTAACTCGGAGTAGGTTTTGAACAAAGAAACGTATATCAATTTAAAAATATTTAATTAAATGTAAACTTGACATGAGATATTGTGAGAAATGTTATCCAAAGAAATCAAATCTGTTCTTCTTGAATCTTCTTCTAGAAATGGAAACAAATTATAAAACGGCGAATGTCAATATACTGTATCCTTCTTCATTATTATTTTTCCTTAAAAATATATTTTAAGATCAATTTTGACAACTTGACTTTTGAATTAAATAATGATCAGACATACGTTTCACTATTCACAGCCTACTCCGAGTTAGGAATTTTTTGAACACACTGTATTACGTATATCATACACTATTTTTCTGCAAACACTATTTTTTCATTTTAATCTAAAAATGTCGATTTGTTGTTCTATTCGTCATTACCAAGGTAACTAATTCACTTTTAATTCTAGTGTTAAAAGACACAATGAAATGGCTTAACACTTTTAGGGTTAAAATGACGTTTTTAACCCTAAAAACATTAAAAACCGACTTTTTATAGATTTGTAGAAAAAATGTTTTATTTCAGATGGAATTCTTTTGGGTCCTGATGACTATAGTCGCCATCTTTGTTTTTTGTCTAACAAACCTAGTTTCTAGCCACCCGTGGATCAATGACGATGGTATTTTGTTAATCCAAAAAAGGCAATTACCTTTTGGTACAGGGCCATGAGTTAATGGTGGTTTTGATGTAGAAACATAAAAAAAAGATTTATATTTTTTACATTGCAATTATTATACATTTATTGTAATTGAATACTAATACATATTAAATAATAAATATTATATCATAAAAGGAGTGTGTAATAAATAATTATTTTTTAAAGAAATTTCATTTAAACATATACTTGTTTCTTCGCCCTCAAAAGCGGGCGCAATTTGGCTTTTATTGCCCGAGGGCGTATGAAGTTTCCAGGCAACAGCAATTCAAACATATTGTAACGTGCGAGGCCCACTGCTACGCTGAACAAGCGTCTAAGTATAGCGATGGCGCAATCGCGCTAGCAGCCGAGCTGCGTAAACAAACAAACAGCGCCGTTTTAATTACTTCCGGTCGCCTGAACCTTTTGTGTTCGTTGTTATTATGCGTTCAAACATTCTAGAGCTCTCTGGAAGTTAATGGCACGTGTATAAAAGGGACGCAGCTGTGCTCGAAAGTTAATTTATACTGCGTGTATAGATGCTACTTTCAGGTAGCACCTATGCACCCAAATTTTTTTTAAATTAGACACAGTTACTAATTGACATTGCAATAATATTATAGTTTTCTAACTATACAAAGTACAATTATTACAATATTGATATATAGGCTTATCAAAAAGTTACAGGCAAGTACTCTTATTTTTGAATAATTTTTATTATAAACCATGAATTTTTGTTTAGCTTATTTTCTGTATTTTTGCCTGTAACTTCTAAACGGTAAAAGGTAGCAACTTGTTCTTTGCAAATTTGGAATCTACGTGAAATTCTCCATAATATACATTAGCACTAACATTTATGTACAAGCTGTTCCAAAAGTTATAGGCAGTTAAACGTACACTTATTTTTGAATAATTTTTAGTATAAACGATGAATTTTTGTTTAGCTTCATGGGCGCCCACAGGGGGGGTCGAAAGGGTCGACTGACCACCCTTTCATTTATGGACTGTATCCATTTTTAAAAATAAAATTATAATTTTATTTTTTCATTTCAATGTATCATTGTATTTTTTTTTAATTATTGGTATATTTTAATCAAAAATTTATTACATACTATCTATTACTAAGTACGAAATAGCTGAAGTGTCAGAATGAGTAAATTATGTTATGTACTGTTATTATATTACATTATCTTCGGTGTTGTATTTTCTTTAATATGCCGTAGTTTATTCTAATCATTTTATGATCACATACTTCTCAAAACTTACACAATTATCGATTTTACTGTTATATGGAAATAAAGAAATAGAAAAGTAAATAATGAATAGACATTGCATATTTATTTATATTAACAGTACCTACGTATGATAAGGGTTGCCGTATTTTGTGAGGAGCGCGATTTAATTAACATTTAATTATTATACATTTTATTTTGAGCAGTTCAATAGAATAATTATATTGTTACTCAGTAATATATTTTAATTTAATGCAACATTGTATTTTCACATTTCTGTAGTTATTGCTTATGCTCGCATCTCGCATCATAAAGCCTAGTAGAAGGTGCAATTCTACGCTTTTAGAGCGTACATACGCATTTTCGTCATAAAATATTTTATTTTTTTAAGAATTTTTTAAATTTGCTTCATTGTAAAGAACTCTATATTATCTTATTTTGCATTAAAACACGTTTGACCTTGAAAATTATTAAAAATTCGCCTGCGGCGCATTTTTTTCTTACAACAAAAATGTTGACCCACTTTGTAAAAACATCTGCGGGCGCCCATGTTTAGCTCATTTTCTGTATTTTTGCCTGTAGCTTCTAAACGGTTAAAGCTAGCAACTTGTACGTTGCAAATTTCGAATCTACATGAAATTCTCTATAATATTATTCTCAATACTATGCCCAGGTATATAGTTCTATATTTTGCCATGGACGCGTGGTGGCAGCACCAGTCGGTTCGACCAAAAGGAAGCATCCATGTACCGAAAAAAATTAACTGTGTTATAGATGCTACTTTCAGGTACCATCTATGCACCGAAAAAATTTTTACTGCGTGCATAGATGCTACTTTCAGGTAGCATCTATGCATCGAAAAAAATTTTACTGCGTGCATAGATGCTACTTGCAGGTATATATATATATATATATATATATATATATATATATATATATATATATATATATATATATATATATATATATAAGTAATGACGATTTTTCGAAAAACAAAAGAACGCCAATAACTATGAACTAGGGCTCCAAATCAAAAAATTGTATAAAGAAAAGTTGTTTGTTTCAATGACTTCTAACTCCCGTAACTCCCGTTTTAGGGTGTTACAACTTAGTATTAACACCCTGTATATATATATATATATATATATATATATATATATATATATATATATATATATATATATATATATATATATATACCGGGTGGAACATCATACCTGTGTACATAGGCGATTCATATGAGAAAAACAGTTTTTTCGTGCGCATTGCTCCCCAAATTATTTTAGACAAAAATGCTTCAAATAAATGTTGTAGAGCATAAAATTCTGCATCTAAATCAATAAACAGAATTACTTTTACATGCTTTGTAACGACAGAAATGAAATAAGAAAATATTGAAAATTACATTGAAAATATCAAATAGCCATGGAATTGAAACAAAAATAGAAACAAATAAATGTCTGACGTTTGACAGATAAATAACTAATTTGACGGTAAAATATCAAAATGAATTCAGTTTATTCTAACGAAGAAAGGGTTTTATAATAAAAACTTTTTATAGTGGAAATTGTTTACGTATAGTTAGAGATTTATTCGCCGTGAAATTTCCAAATAGGCCAATTCCAAGCGCTACAACAATACGCGCGTATGTTCAAAAATTTGAATCCACGGCAAGTGTTGCGGCGGAAAATAGTACAGGTAAATTTAAATTTGAATATTTTTTAAGAGATTTACAAACAAATCATATCTTTATTTATAGGAAATAAAAATAATCGCATTAATTTAGAAAACGAACAAAGAGTTCTGGAATTAATAAATTTTAATCCTAAATTAAGTTCAAGAATAATAGCGCAGGAATGAGAGATTGCTCATTCTACTGTATTGCGCATTCTTAAAAAACATAAATACCACCCTTATAAGATGCAATGCCATTAAGACATTTCGCCCATTGATGAAGAAAGTAGGCGAGTTTTTTGTGAAGATATGCAAGAACGAGCAAATCGGGATCGTGATTTTCTTCCATCTATTTGCTTTACCGATGAGTGTACTTTTACATTAAACAATGAACCAAACGTTCAAAATGATAGGCACTGGGCTCTAGAAAATCCAAGATTAAATGTTACCACCAGAACGCAATATCCTCAAAAAAATAATATTTGGGCAGGCATTTTTAATAGCAATATTATTGGACCATTTGAGATCGTTGGCAACTTAAATTCTGAAACATACTTAGAACTCTTGATTATGAGATCGGCCCTGCATTAGACAGCGTAGCGCGCGAAAATCAGGAGGTTTGGCTTCAACAAGATGGCTGCCCAGCTCATTTCGGAGTAAGTGTTAGAGATTATTTAAACCAAGCATTTCCAAATCGCTGGATTGGTCGTGGTGGAACTTTAAATTGGCCAGCCAGATCTCCTGATTTAGCACCTTGCGACTTTTTTATGGGGTCATCTTAAATGTAAAATTTATAAGCAGCGCCACCCAAATATTAATTCATTGAGAGAAGCTATCATGGAGGAGAGCGCCTTAATCACAAATAGGCAGCTCGCTAATGTAAGAAATTCATTCTACAATAGACTTGGTTATTGCTTGGCTGAAAACGGAGGATTATTCGAATATTTGTTATAATAATAAATTGTAGTGATTATTTTATTCAGAGAATTACTGTTTGAAATTTGAATTGTAGTTTTTCTCATATGAATCGCCTATGTACACAGGTATGATGTTCCACCCGGTATATATATATATATATATATATATATATATATATATATATATATATACCGTGTGTCTGTCTTAAAGGTGTACAAAGGAGATTAACATAGGAAATCAGTTTTTTGGAATTTCCTGCTCGCCTAATTATTTTAAGTAAAAATGCGTCAAATAAAAGTTTTACGGCATAAAATTCTGCATCTAAATCAATAGGCAGAATTACCTTTGGAAGCATTTTAACGACAGAAATTAAATATAAAAATGTCGAAAATTACATAGAAAATATCGACAGCCATGGAATTGAACAAAAAATACATAAATGCATGACGTTTTATCTGTCACAACGTAAGTAAATAACCTATTTAAAATTTCTGACAATTTGATTTGAAAAAACATTGTTAATTATGAGAATAATAGAAATATTATACTGGATTAATAAATAAAGTTAAAAATACAGTTTTGTTTAAATAATATGAATTTATTAAAAATTCTATATTGGGTAACAAAATTATGTATGATGCTGTGATGTATTCCCAACTCATTTCCAATACATCTAGTACTATAAAAGGGGTCTACACTTATAACACTCTTTCTTCCAGTAACACACGTTTGCCTGCTCGTCCTATATTCTGATTACGCGGCTAACGTGTATTTTTTGACGACACATTAGCAGTCTTCAAATTTTGTCACGAATTTAGCAATTATGAAAACACGCTCTTCATTATTATAAATATTCATTTTTTAATAATTTCGGACAATAAAACAAAATCAAATTGTCAGAAACGTCAAATAAGTTAACTAACCTTGTGACAGATCAAACGTCACGCATTTATTTATTTTTTTATCTAATTCCATGGCTCTACAACGTAATATTCGACAATTTCATATTTAATTTCTGTCGTTACAAAGCAGGTAAAGGTAAATCTGTTTATTGAGATAGATGCAGAATTTTGTGCCCTAAAACTTTTATTTGACGCGTTTTTGCTTAAAATAATTAGACGAGCAGGAAATTCCAATTTCCCATGTTAATCTTCTATGTACACCTTTAAGATAGACACACGGTGTATATATATATATATATATATATATATATATATATATATATATATATATATATACACCGTGTGTCTATCTTAAAGGTGTACATAGGAGATTAACATGGGAAATCAGTTTTTTGCAAATTCCTGCTCGCCTAATTATTTTAAGCAAAAACGCGTCAAATAAAAGTTTTAGGGCATAAAATTCTGCATACAAATCAATAAACAGAATTACCTTTACATGCTTTGTAACGACAGAAAGTAACTAGGAAAATGTCGAAAATTACGTCGAAAATATCGACAGCCATGGAATTGAACAAAAAATAAATAAATGCTTGACGTTTTATCTGTCACAACGTAAATTAACTTATTTGACGTTTCTGACAATTTGATAAAACGTCAAGCATTTATTTATTTTTTGTACATTTCCATGGCTGTCAATATTTTCAACGTAATTTTCGAAATTTTCATATTTAATTTCTGTCGTTACAAAGCATGTAAAGGTAATTCTGTTTATTGATTTAGATGTAGAATTTTATGCTCTAAAACTTTTATTTGACGCGTTTTTGCTTAAAATAATTAGGTGAGCAGGAAATTGCAAAAAATTGATTTCCCATGTTAATCTCCTATGTACACCTTTAAGACAGACACACGGTATATATATATATATATATATATATATATATATATATATATATATATATATATATATATATACAGGGTGTAAATGAAATAACTGCATTAAATTTAACCAGTAATGTACCTCGACGAGAGCAACAATATTTCTTAATAACTTTTTTTTCTAAGTCTTTTAGATTTTGAGTTAAAATTCTATAAAGATTTGTTGCATATTTCGTTACCCGCCTATGGAGAACAAAGAGACAAATGACTGCGCTGCCGTATTCAAGTGAGATACAAGCAGCTCAAAAATTCTCGGTTATCGGTTACACTTACAGTCACAGTCATTAATAAACGAATCAAGGGAAATAACATTATTATTAATTAATACGTAATAGTACAATTTTTAAAATAAATAAATTTAAATATTGGATAACAAAAGTATAAAGTTGTGTATTGAACCAGGTTTTTAATCACGTGAATAGAGGAAGACAAGGAGAAACGAGGTAACGAGACGAAGACCAAAAGCATAGTTATTAGGTTATGAGATGATTATTTATTGTCGACAAATCATAATAGTTTAAATTCGTTATTCAAAAAATGTAAGTACAAACTTTTGTCCATTTAAAAGAAGTACATGAGTACCAATAATTAGTCGTCCATTTATTGTTCCCCAAACATTTTTTAATGAAAATTTTTACAGCATTTTCGTCTGTCAAGATGTGTATTGTGCATAATAAATACACCTTCCCAAGTAAATTCTGTCTCATAAATGAACATTATGAGCCATTCCCAAAATTGAAGTCTGTTATGTGCTGAAAACATTGAACTTTTTGCACATGGTATGGATAAAACTGTTGATTTTTTAAAAATTGTCATATGTGACACTCCGTATTGTGATAAAGATGTACAAGATTAACAAATGTGCGAATATTAAGAACAGAATGATTTGGTGATGATTTGGAAACGCTCCGTGTAAATGCGTTGGCAACTCCAATACACTTGTCTTTATGTGAACCGTGATGTCAAGTAAAATGTAGTACAGATACGAGTAAAAAATAAATAAATAAACCATAGGTAAGTAATTACAATGTCTGTGTACTCGAATTTTGACAGAATTTTACCTTATAAACAAGTTTATTACTAATGTCAAAATTTAATTGCAACAATTGACAAGACTGTCAATTGCTAAAACAAAATTTTTCATAGCTATTGCTGCTGCATGCAATTATCACAAAAATATTTGGAACGACTCGTCAATTTACGGGGTGGTAAAAATGCTAAAAAAATATGCGATTTCGAGAAAAAGTTATTAAGAAATATTGTTGCTCTCGATGAGTTATACTACTGGTCAAATTTAATGCACTTATTTCATTTACACCCTGTATATATATATATATATATATATATATATATATATATATATATATATATATATATATATATATATATATATATATATATATAGCTAATTTCTGCCGTTACAAAGCATGCAAAATTAATTTTGCTTATTGATTCAAATGTGGACTTTTATTTGAACCATTTTTCCAAAAAATAATTAAAGAAGCAGGAAATTACGAAAATTGGATTTTACATGTTAAATCTGTAAGTTCGAGTGTTCGAGTCACGACTCTGTACGTTATTGACTTTCTTTTATGAATCTGTAATTTTTTTATCGTTATTATATAAGGCATAATAATCGGATAAGTTAGGTTATTTACTCTAATTTTCTATCTTAATTAAGCTACATTTATTTACAATTACAATAAAAATAATAATTTAGAAAAAATATTAATTTTTAATGACTATGAGCGATATGATAACAGAATTTCATTGGTATTTAAAGCAAAAAAAAATATAATATTATTTAAACTTATTCTTACAAAAATAATAATCATATTTTAGTCCAAAGGTGAGTAGAAAATTTAATATACTTATTATTTGTATTAGAAAATACACATTGCCCGGTAAATGTAGATATTCAGCTACAATTGTTTTCGCTTGCATTTCAACTAAATATAACAATAATAACCTCAGCTAACGCATAAAATTCGCTCCAAGTTTTCCTAGAGTGACTTTTGTGCGTTAGGTGAGGTTATTGTAGTTGTGTTTGGTTGAATTGCAAGCGAAAATAGATTTGGACTGGCTGATCCCCACTGTAAATAAATAAATAAAATTGTATATTTTCAGATGAAAGTATTTTGGGTCCTGATGACTATAGCTGCCATCTTTATTCTGGGTCTAACAGACCCAGTTTTTGGCCATCCGTGGTTCAATGCTCCTCCCAAGAAAAGGGAAGTTTCAAAAAAAGAAATTTTGAAACGTGTAGGAGAAGGTATTGTCGATGTTATACCTTTCTTGTAATGTGTACTTATATTATGATATATTGAATAATAAATATGTTAATCAGTAAAGAAGAGTTGTAATAATTATTTTTTTTACGAAACTTCGTCTCTTATCTAAACTCAAAGTGGTTTGTAATTTTGCAGTCTTTATTTGTTATCAATGGCGTAACGGGGGGGGAGGGGGGGGCAGGGTAAGATGGCGGACGGATTCCCCTCACTTCTTCACTTGGCAGTACCATATACCTATTAGACTAATATATTGCTAATGTTCGTATCTTCCCGATAAGAGTAGGGGAGACCGGTGTCAATTATAACAGGTGTCAAATGTAACAAGGGTAGGTAACAGGGTCATTTTTTCGAAGTCGATTAAAACGCGCTTGCAGAGTGAAGCAGAACGAGTCATATCTCTTTGGTATTTATTGTAAGTACATACGCGCAAATACGGCGTCTGTTTCTGCCGAATGTCTATAAATCGACAAAAAAGTAAATACAGGTTGTTTCTAAAACACCATAAGTGCTATGCTCGGAAATATTTCAAGTTAAGGATCAATTTGTGAGTTATATCTGCTTTTATTTTTTATTGAAAAACATTTCGAATTATTACATAATAAATACAAAAATCTGATGTGGCCAGCACATTACCTTACGTCAGTTATATAAGACATTTACGAAAATTCTACCGGTGAACTGTTACCGGTAAACAGCTGTTTTCAGGTTATAGCTACCGGAATCGATGTTTTAAGAACGCAAGTGGTAAACAGGGTAGATCCATAACCTATAAAATTTGAAACATGTTAGAAATTTGTTATAGTTAACAAACTTTTAACGCGCGCGCTTCGCTTTGCATCACTAACTTTTTTTGAGATCAGATTCTTCATTAATCCGGTAGATAGATCTGGTAGATATTGTACAATTTTCGAGCACGGTAACTTTTTACTAATCGTGTTTTCGAACACAGCCAGTAGACGCGGTATCTACCGGTAGAATTTTCGTAAATGCCTATGTATATTCTATAAAATCCATACAGAAAGTTCCTTGCAAAAGATTCTAAAATTCTTGTATGTACATTACCTTTTGACAGTTGTATGTATTTTACACAAATTCCATACAGAAAGTTTCGAGTAAAATTATCCTATATTTCGAGTAAAATTTTAACACTAATATATTACGAATATGTCAATTGACACTGACATCTTTCAATCAGAATTTTTTTAATATCGTAGTTGTTTCTAGCATAGCTAGCTATTTTATGAAATTTAATTTCTTTATAATTTTATAACTCTATATCCATTTAATATGAAGTATAAAATGCAGTCATATCGTATAGAAAATGCAATGTTCTTCAATATTTATAATAAAATTAAACGTGAAAAAATTTATATTTAACTTTGTTTTTTCAAGAAAAACTGTTAAAATCTTCAAATGAGGGTACTTCCGGTTAACCAATTATAACCAAAATCTAATCAGCTCTTCACATGGATGCAACGAAGAGGAATACGAAAGAATTATAATTTTTGGAATTGTAGTATTAGAGTTATCGTAGACGAAAATTTTGTTCTTTGCAAATTTGGAATCTACGTGAAATTCTCGTTAATATACAGTAGAACTAACATTTATATACAGGCTGTTCCAAAAGTTATAGGCAGTTAAATGTACACTTATTTTTGCATTTTCAGGTAGCATCTATGCACCGAAAATTTTTTAAAATTAGACGCAGTTAATAATTGACATTTCAATAATGTTATAGTTTTCTAACTATACAAAGTACAAACATTGCAATATTTATATATAGGCTTATTAAAAAGTTACAGGCAAGTACACTTAATGTTGAATAAATTTTATTATAAACGATGAATTTTTGTCTAGCTCATTTTCTCTATTTTGCCTGTAGTTTCTAAACGGTTAAAACTAGCAACTTGTTCTTTGCAAATTTGGAATTTACTCGTATGTGAAATTATCTTTAATATACATTAGCACTAACATTTATATACAAGCTGTTCCAAAAGTTACAGGCAGTTAAAAGTACACTTATTTTTGAATAATTTTTATTATAAACGATGAATTTTTGTTTAGCTCATTTTCTGTATTATTGTCTGTAGCTTCAAAACGGTTAGAGCTACCAACTAGTTCTTTGCAAATGTAGAATCTACGTGAAATTCTCTATAATATGCATCAGCAATAACATTTATATACAGGCTATTCCAAAAGTTTTAGGCAGTTAAACGTACACTTATTTCTGAATAATTTTTATTATAAACGATGGATTTTTGTTTAGCTCATTTTCTGTATTTTTACCTGTAGCTTCTAAACGGTTAAAGCTAGCAACTTGTTCTTTATATATTTGGAATCTACGTGAAATTCTTTAATATACATCAGTACTAACATATATATACAGGCTGTTCCAAAAGTTGTAGGCAGTTAAACGTAGACTTATTTTTGAATCATTTTTATTATAAACGATGAATTTTTGTTTCAGGTAGCATCTATGCACCGAAATTTTTTTAAAATTAGACGCAGTTATTAATTGACATTTCAATAATGTTATAGTTTTCTAACTATACAAAGTGCAAACATTGCAATATTTATATATAGGCTTATTAAAAAGTTACAGGCAAGTACACTTAATGTTGAATAAATTTTATTATAAACGATGAAGTTTTGTCTAGCTCATTTTCTCTATTTTGCCTGTAGTTTCTAAACGGTTAAAACTAGCAACTTGTTCTTTGCAAATTTGGAATCTATGTGAAATTATCTTTAATATACATTAGCACTAACATTTATATACAAGCTGTTCCAAAAGTTGCAGGCAGTTAAAAGTACACTTATAGTTGAATAATTTTTATTATAAACGATGAATTGTTGTTTCAGGTAGCATGTATGCACCGAAAAAAATTTAAATTAGACAGTTACTAATTGACATTGCAATAATATTATAGTTTTCTATTTATACAAAGTACAATTATTACAATATATATATATATATATATATATATATATATATATATATATATATATATATATATATATATATATATATATATATTGTAACGTTTTTTATTTATTTGGGTGAAGTGTAAATATAAGACAAGTATTATTAATTAAAATAAAAGTTTATTATAACAATAAATAGATATTAAACGTAATTAAAAGATGATAAATATAACTAACACTACGATTAAACAAATATTAAAGACTAATTAAGAGTAAGAATATTATAAAACACTTAAACACTAAGATTATTTATTTAAACAATATATAGATCACTTATTTATTTATACAACTGTGTTTATTTATATTCACCACTTGTCTACTACCTGTTTATATCACCAACTGTTCAACACGCAACGCTTATTTATATCAGCCTGTCCAGTGCCTTCGCCAACGGTGCTTATATACCGTAGCCGAAAATTCGAGAACTCACGGGAATACTTCTAGATACAACACAATAGGTTACATCAACCGCGACAGCGGCGGCGACACCGACGGGGACAGAGGCAGTAACAGTGGCGGCGAGGGCGGGCACTGCACATTACACTGCCCCCTCCTTAAGACTGTTTCGTCCCGGAACAGTTCATGATGACGAAATCTGCATGCATTACCCTTGGTGCATTTCGAAGTATTGAAGAAATGACAGTCGATGGTCCGCTCGACTTCTTCTTTATGTCCGTTAGGGTTAAAGCTGCAAACGAGAATTTCAACACCGGTAAAACGGAAGAGGATTTCTATCATGTTCCTAACAATCCTCCAATCTAAACCATCTAGACCACAGCCTAACTTCGGTACGGCTAGCTTCAAAATGTCATTCTTAAGCAGATGATCCCTCAAATCGCACAACGAGTTCCACAGGTCACGATACGACGGTTTCTGGCACGAGCGTGGTTTTGTAACCAGGTAATAGATGTACCGCTGATGGTCTGCATTGTTATCCCTCAGGCGCAGCGTTTTCCCAACATTTGGGCGTTGGTTGGCCAGTTCTTGTTGTCGCCCAAATTTCGACTTAAAGGCTGAAGCTATGCCACGGGACATCTTCAAGTCTTCTGATACGCAGTGACCGAGGGAATAATCTGAAGACACGGTGAATAGATCTCGGTGTTCTTCTTTCGTCACTCCGAACCGCGCCTTGCGGCCAAAGGAATAGTTCTCCATGAAGTCTTCAAAAGTTGGTTCTTGTGTTATGATCCGACGAACCGTTGCTCCGTTATGGACTTCGTGGTTGTCTCCGGCGAAAAAGGCTAGCCGATTAAAGTGTACTACTCTCGGCTTCCCGCTATAGGCTGTTTCTTAATTCTGTATACCACGTCGTTTATCCTTTTGACTACCTCATAGGGGCCTTCCCAATTATTTTGCAGCTTTGGTGATAACCCACGACGTCTTTGTGGGTTGTAAAGCCACACTAAATCCCCAGGTTGATATCCACCCTTTTCGGCCTTGATGTCATACCGGTCCTTCATTCGGTCGCTAGCAGCTTGAATGTTCGTACGGACTTGTTCATGAATGTCATCCATTCTTCTCCGTAAGTCCGTAACATAATCTTCCCCGGCCAGATCTTCCCCAGGTTTACTGCCGAACACCAAGTCACATGGTAAGCGCAACTCACGCCCGAGTAAGATGTTCGCAGGAGTTTGCCCTGTTGTTTCATGCACGGATGAACGATAAGCCAACAGGAACAGATGGAGGTGTCGGTCCCAGTCTCTTTGGTGGTTGGAGACTACCTTCGACAAATATCGGTTGATCGTTCTGTTCATTCGTTCAACCATGCCATCAGACTGCGGATGTAATGCAGTTGTTCTAGTTTTATTAATTCCTAATATCTTATAGACATTTTGGAAAACGGCAGACTCAAAATTTCTTCCCTGGTCGGAGTGGAGTTCACGTGGTACTCCGAATCGGCATATACATTCTTTAACTAAAGTTTCAGCGACCGTGGTGGCTTCCTGGTTGGGTAATGGATATGCTTCAACCCACTTGGTGAAGTAGTCCATAACAAGCACGATGTATTTATTTCCTTCGTCACTTTCTGGGAATGGTCCAGCCACATCAATCGCAATACGCTCGAATGGGCTGCCAACGTTGTATTGCCGCATTGGAGCTTTTCGTCGTTTATGCGGACCGTTACTTCCAGCGCAAACCACACATTTCTTGCACCAATCTTTAACATCTTCCGTGAAGTTAACCCAGTAAAACCGCTGAAGCAATCTTTCTATCGTTTTGATGACTCCGAAATGGCCTCCAGATCCGTCATGGATCTCTTTCAACACGTCTGGTACTCTACTCTTAGGAATAACTAACTGAGTTCTCTTCTCAGTTCCATCAGCATTTTCTACCACACGCTTTAACATGCCATCCTCAATCACCATGGAGTCCCATTGCGCCCAGTACGATTTTACACTTGGCGAGTGTGGTGCAACATCTTCCCATACTGGATTGCTCTCCTCTGCTTTCTATTCGAGTATAATTTTCAAAGTTGGGTCTTTTTCTTGATCTTCGCGTAGTTTATCGGGCTGCCAATTATCGTCGACTACTGTTGTTCTGGCGACGATGGAAAATTTTTCTTCTAGTCGACTACAATGCTTGCAATCATCTTGGCACGGCCTTCTGGACAATGCGTCAGCATTACGATGGCTGGTACCTGTTCTATGCTCGATTTTGAAATTGTATTCCTGCAGTCTTTCAATCCATCTAGCCACCTGACCTTCAGGATTCTTGAATTGTAGCAGCCATTTTAATGCAGCATGGTCAGTTCTAATCAAAAATTTCCTTCCATACAAATATTTGTAGAAATATTGCACGGATTTCACGACTGCCAATAGTTCTTTTCTGGTAACACAATAATTTCTCTCTGGTTTTGACAAAGTCTTACTAAAATAGGCAATAACCTTCTCATGTCCGTCTTGTATCTGGGAAAGAACGCCACCAATTCCCACGTTGCTTGCATCTGTGTCTAGTATGAATTCTCCTTCAGGTAACGGATAACTCAGGACAGGTGCGCTTGTCAAAGCATGTTTAAGTTCTTTAAACGCAACTTTGCAGTCCATTTCCCAGATAAATCTTCGACCTTCTTCAGTAAGCTTTGTCAGTGGCTTGGCTATGTTGGCAAATCCAGGTACATATCGCCGATAATAAGTACACAAACCAAGAAAACTTCTAAGTTCGTGTTTGTCTCTAGGCGCTGGCCAATCTCTCACAGCCTTTATATTTCTGGGTCAACTGCAATACCCTTATCTGAAACCACGTGTCCAAGATAATGAACTTCCTTCTGAAACAGGTGGCACTTCTTGGGGCTGAGCTTCAGGTTAGCCTTCCGTAATCTCTGGAAAACTTCTTCCAAATTCTTCATGTGGTCCTCGAATGTTTTACCTACCACAATAATGTCGTCGAGATAGACTAAACAGGTTTTCCATGATAGTCCAGCCAATACTGTTTCCATGAGTCGTTCAAACGTTGCAGGGGCATTGCAGAGCCCAAATGGCATTACAGTAAATTGCCACAGTCCGGTACCAATTGTGAAGGCTGTCTTATCCTTATCTTTTGGATCCAAATCGACTTGCCAGTATCCGCTCTTTAGATCCATATATATCCAGCTGGATCCATATATATATATATATATATATATATATATATATATATATATATATATATATATATATATATATATATATATATATATATATACCGAATGCAAATGCAGAAAGTTTTTGTATTTTTCAATTATTCCTTAAAATAAGGAAGTAATGACGATTTTTTGAAAAACAAAAGAACGCCAATAACTATGAACTAGGGCTCCAAATCAAAAAATTGAACAAAGAAAAGTTGTTTGTTTCAATGAGTTCTAACTCCCGTTTTAGGGTGTTACAACTTAGTATTAACACCCTGTATATATATATATATATATATATATATATATATATATATATATATATATATATATATGTAGTACATAGAAGATTAACATAGGAAATCAGTTTTTTGGAATTTCCTGCTCGCCTAATTATTTTAAGCAATAATGCGTCAAATAAAAGTTATCGACAGCCATGGAATTGAACAAAAAATACACAAATGCGTGACGTTTTATCTGTCACAAAGTAAGTAAATAATCTATTTAAAATTTCTGACAATTTGATTTGAAAAAACATTGTTAATTATGAGAATAATAGAAATATTATACTGGATAAATAAAGTTAAAAAATACAGTTTTGTTTAAATAATATGAATTTATTAAAAATTCTATATTGCGTAACAAAATTATGTATGATGCTGTGATGTATTCCCAACTCATTTCCGATACATCTAGTACTATAAAAGGGGTCTACACTTATAACACTCTTTCTTCCAGTAACACACGTTTGCCTGCTCGTCCTATATTCTGATTACGCGGCTAACGTGTATTTTTTGAAGACACATTAGCAGTCTTCAAATTTTGTCAGGAATTTAGCAATTATGAAAACACGCTCTTCATTAGTATAAATATTCATTTTTTAATAATTTCGGACAATAAAACTAGAGACAAAATTAAATTGTCAGAAACGTCAAATAAGTTAACTAACCTTGTGACAGATCAAACGTCACGCATTTATTTATTTTTTATCTAATTCCATGGCTGTACAACGTAATATTCGACATTTTCATATTTAATTTCTGTCGTTACAAAGCAGGTAAAGGTAATTCTGTTTATTGAGAATTTTGTGCCCTAAAACTTTTATTTGACGCGTTTTTGCTTAAAATAATTAGACGAGCAGGAAATTCCAAAAAACTGATTTCCCATGTTAATCTTATATGTACACCTTTAAGATAGACACACGGTATATATATATATATATATATATATATATATATATATATATATATATATATATATATATATATATAGCTAATTTCTGGTTATTTAAACCATTTTTACAAAAAATAATTAGGGAAGCAGGAAATTACGAAAATCGGATTTTACATGTTAAATCTGTATGTTCGAGTGTTCGAGTCACGACTCTGTATGTTATTGACTTTCTTTTATGTAGCTGTAATTTTTTTATCGTTATTATATAAGGCATAATAATCGGATAAGTTAGGTTATTTACTTTAATTTTCTATCTTAATTAAGCTACATTTATTTACAATTACAATAAAAATAATAATTTAGAAAAAATATTAATTTTTAATGACTATGAGCGATATGATAAGAGAATTTCATTGGTATTTAAAGCAAAAAAATTATAATAAAATTTAAACTTATTCTTACAAAAATAATAATCATATTTTAGTCCAAAGGTGAGTAGAAAATTTAATATACTTATTATTTGTATTAGAAAATACACATTGCCCGGTAAATGTAGATATTCATCTACAATTGTTTTCGCTTGCATTTCAACTAAATATAACAATAATAACCTCAGCTAACGCATAAAATTCGCTCCAAGTTTTCCTAGAGTGACTTTTGTGCGTTAGGTGAGGTTATTGTAGTTGTGTTTGGTTGAATTGCAAGCGAAAATAGATTTGGACAAATTTCTAAATTAACCGGAAATCGGCTGTATCGCTTATATTAAACACCGTAGCTAACAATGTTAGCCAATCAAAATGTGTGGCTGTGATGAAAAAACCGTAATGTCGCTTATTACATTTGTTTCTATTTGTCAAAATATTTAACTTCGTTTTACCTTCCGTCACCTTTAGGTGAGGAAGGTATTGTCTTTGATCAAAAAATTCGATGGTGAGTTTTTAATGAATAAGCACGTTTTAAGGTCCCTAGAATACGATTTTACTATTTTTACGATGTCTGTGTGTGTGTGTGTGTGTGTGTGTGTGTGTGTGTGTGTGTGTGTGTGTGTGTGTGTGTGTGTGCGCGCGTGTGTGTGTGTGTCAGTGTGTGTGTGTGTAACAAAATTTTCGTCTACGATAACTCTAATACTACAATTCCAAAAATTATAATTCTTTCGTATTCCTCTTCGTTGCATTCATATGAAGAGCTGATTAGATTTTGGTTATAATTGGTCAACCGGAAGTACCCTCATTTGAAGATTCTAACAGTTTTTCTTGATAAAACGATGTTAAATGTCATTTTTTCATATTTAATGTTATTATAAATATTAAAGAACATTGTATTCTCTATACGATTTGACTGCATTTTAAACTTCATATTAAATGGCTAGAGTTATAAAATTATAAAAAAATTAAATTTCATAAATTAGCCAGCTATGGTAGAAACATCTACTATATTAAGAAAATTCTGATTGAAAGATGTCAGTGGATGTCAGTGTCAAGTGCAATTGACATATTCGTAGTATTTTTGTGTTATAAAAATAGTCGAAATATAGGATCTTTTTGCTCGAAATACATACAACTGTCGAAGGTATGTATATACAAGAAACTTAAAATCTTTTGCAAGGAACTTTCTGTATGGATTTTATAGAAAATACATACGCATTTACGAAAATTCTACCGGTAGATACCGCATCTAGCGACTGTGTTTGAAAACACGAGTGGTAAAAAGTTACCGTGTTCGAAAATTGTTCAATATCTTCCAGATCCATCTACCGGATTCATGAAGAATCTAATTTCAAAAAATGGTAGTGATGCAAAGCGAAGCGCGCGCGTTAAAATGGAAATGTGTTCAAAGTAGGACTCTACTCAGTTTGTTAACTACGTTAAATTTTCTAACCTGTTTCAAATATTTTCATAGGTTATGGATTTAACCTGTTTACCACTTGCGTTCTTAAAATATCGATTCTGGTAGCTAAAAAAAGCTGTTTACCGGTAACAGTTCTCCGGTAGAAGTTTCGTAAATACCTCATATAACTGACGGAAGGTAATGTGCTGGCCACATCAGATTTTTTAATATAAGCGAAGTGTTACATGATACAGCCGATAGCCGAATGTATACATCATCCCACTATCTATTTTTACTGTGAAATACACAACATCTGTTCGTGAAAAATTGTACGGTGCTAAGTCTGGAGATTAAGCAGGCTGATCCCTACTGTAAATAAATAAATAAAATTGTATATTTTCAGATGAAAGTCTTTTGGGTCCTGATGTCTATAGCTGCCATCTTCGTTCTGGGTCTAACAGACCCAGTTTTTGGCCATCCGTGGTTCAATTCTCTTTCCAAGAAAAGGGAAGTTTCAAAAAAAGAATTTTTGAAACATGTAGGGGAAGGTATTGTTGATGTTATACCTTTCTTGTAATGTGCACTTATATTATGATATATTGAATAATAAATGTTAATCAGAAAAGAAGAGTTGTAATAATTATTTTTTTTACGAAACTTCGTCTGTTATCTAAACTCAAAGTGGTTTGTAATTTTGCAGTCTTTATTTGTTATCAATGGCGTAACTGGGGTGGGGGGGGGGCAGGGTAAGATGGCGGACGGATTCCCCTCACTTCTTCACTTGGCAGTACCATATACCTATTAGACTAATATATTGCTAATGTTCGTATCTTTCCCATAAGAGTAGGGGAGACCGGTGTCAATTGTAACAGGTGTCAAAAAACGCGCTTGCAGAGTGAAGCAGAAAGAGTCATATCTCTTTGGTATTTATTGTAAGTACATACGCGCAAATACGGCGTCTGTTTTTGCCGAATGTCTATAAATCGACAAAAAAGTAAATACAGGTAGCGACACACATTGTTTCTAAAACACTATAAGTGCTCTGCTCGGAAATATTTCAAGTTAAGGATCAGTTTGTGAGTTATAGCTGCTTTTATTTTTTACTAAAAACCATTTCGAATTATTACATAATAAATACAAAAAAGCAAATAATATCTTTATAAGTGAAGCGGTGTCAGTTATAACACATGCCACGGTGTCGATTGTAACGTGTTTAATAGTTAAGTACAGTATTGATCATGATAAAAATTACAAGAAAAAACCACTGCTATCGAAAACATAAAAGAAGAAGAGCGAAGGAACGAAAAACACTTCCGAAAGTAACAGTCGCAGATTACTCTACAGATGGCTCCGATGAGGAAACTCTCTGATATGTATTGGCCCATATTTTTTGAGCACAGGAGATTGGTTGCAGTGACGAAAATGTAAAATCTGGAAACCGGGCAAGTTAAATTGTACGAAGAAAGACCTATTTTATGTTTACCTAAACTGCAATTTCGTTAGCGACTAAAGGCATTAGTCAAAATGGTCGATATCACCAACAGAATATATATTTTGTTTGCTTTTAGTTGAGTCATCTGAATTTTGTATTTTCTGAGGTAATAAATAAATGTTTATTTTTTCAATAATTTCTTCTTTTATCTCTTATTTTATCTTATTAAATCACTGTTAAAATTTGTTACAATTGACACTGGCCCTGTTACTATTGACACCAGTTAGGTGTCAATTGTAACATTTGTAATGTCTGACTAAAAATTCTTATACTTTTATATTTGTCACATTTTCAAAAGTTTAAAATTCAAAATATTATTCACTAAGGTGGGTAGGTTCTCATATAGGTAATTTCAAAATTTCGAAATGTAACGTTAACTCGTGAAAAATTTAAATTTTGTAACAATTGACACCGGTCTCCCGTAGGTGAAGGAAACACTGTGAAATGGAAATGTAATTTCTCCATAAGTCTATCTCACACAAACACCCAACCTGGAATTATGCGCAGGCTTGTAAATCTTGACTACTATTGGCTAACGCTGACAGGTGTAGCCGGCTGATGCAGCGAGCACATGGTTTGGCGTTTGATTTCATTTCTGTTTGTACTATTGTACATGTACTTCGAAGTACTTGTGCTCTGATAGAAGAGAAATCATATTAATAATTAACATAAAAAGTCGGGGGAGCCTCCTATATCCCTCAAAGGATGTGGCATTTATTTGTAAAAAGGCCGAAAGGGTATATAGGCAAAACCAACAGGAAATCTTCAAAAATAAAAAGTTGAAACAACGCATGATTATTAATGTGTTTCATCAATGCTCTCCTTATGTGTTTCATACAACGGAATTTGTTAACCACGTCAAGGAACAAACTGTTTTAGACAACCACAAAACACAAATTATGAAAAATATTGTACATTTTTAAAAATTAGATTTTATAACGAAACGAAATTACTATCGGAAAAAGATGATTATATTAGTAAAATGACGATTAAATGTTAGTGCTGAAAATAATTGTATTAAAACATATTTATCTCCCAAACCAGTATATTCAGTATTAATACAAAAACATAACAAATCTAGATGACCGTCGCCTGGCCGAACCCGGTCACGCGGAATCCTCCTCCACGCCGTGATTATTTCTGCAAAAGAATTAACACATGAGAAATACTCAGTGAGGAGTAAATCATTCACAAAATACACGCGCATCCACAAGGGAATGTATTGCAAAATCGCACCACAAATAACATACGTATGCAACAAAGTCCAACAGAACAGGGAAAAGGGAATGTCACCTTATGCGAAACGCATACCTGCTACTCCATAGCAGTGTGGTCCGGACTTACGCGTACATATACTCAAATGTACCTGCCACCGCCACCCTGGCACCGGTCTTACGTGTACGTATACTCAACTGTACCTGCCATTGCCACCCTGGCACCGGTCTTACGTGTACGTATACTCAACTGTACCTGCCATTGCCACCCTGGCACCGGTCTTACGTGTACGTATACTCAACTGTACCTGCCATTGCCACCCTGGCACCGGTCTTACGTGTACGTATACTCAACTGTACCTGCCATTGCCACCCTGGCACCGGTCTTACGTGTACGTATACTCAACTGTACCTGCCATTGCCACCCTGGCACCGGTCTTACGTGTACGTATACTCAACTGTACCTGCCATTGCCAGCCTGATCGGTGTGGTTTATCCCGGCACTCAAATATGGTTACACAACCAACCTTGCCATTACCACCCATGGGAATAGGGAGCTACCCTAACCCGAATTCCGCTCAGGTGCTGACCAACCCTAGTGGCTTTACTTCGGCCTTAGGGGCATAGTTACAAAACCAGGATAAAACCATCCCTGCCGTTACCACGCGGTCAATCAGCGAAAACCCACGAGGCTAGCAATCGTGGACACAAAGATCGCATTCCTGGTTACCCTTATCAGCTCTCTCATCACACCTGGAGGCTCTACCGGGCGCGACCGTTCAACAAGGATTAGGATAAAGGACAACACCGTAAAATAAGAGAATATTCTGCATTACTCTTGCTATCGTAAACTAAAAGTGTGTGTAAGACTCAACTCACAATCATACACATACTAGATTAACTCTCTCACCTGAATAACTACACAAATCAATCACTACTATATCGATGTTCTCACACTGAAATCTAGAAATAAACTGAAATAAATTACGTGAATACCAGTATCATTAAATGTAGCTCTTATCCAACAGCATCGGTTACGTACCTAAATAGCTAATTAGAGACAAAACATAATAAATTTAATAAAAATAATCTTACACAAAATAATTACTGTGACAATTATATTACAAATATCAACGAATTGGGATATTTAGAAATCAAAAAAAAAATTAAATTATTTCTTTTAATCTTCTTTACGCTACCGTCACCTAAATAAATTAATCCTGACCAGATTATATTCATATTATATATATATATATACCGGGTGTTCACTTTTTTTATAGGACATAGGAAATACAATGTTAAAATTTTCATTATGCGATAGTTCGTTCCCTATGAATTTTAGAACAAAAGTGTAGATACGAAAAATGTTCATAAATAAAAACTGCATCGAACAAGCTTCAATTTATTGATATAATTCGTTCCTGTCATGAAATAAACGTAAAATAAAAGTTATAATTTTTAGCTAATTACAGTGTGCCATGGAAAACAAAACATACAATTCAAACAGTCGTACTTGAGTTTGACAGATGACATTTGTTATTGTCGTAAAGATTTAATAATTATTGCCTTCATTTAAATTATTTATCAGTAATTATGGATACATTTACTATCTCTGAAAAAATTCAATGGATAAAATAGTATTTGGCTGGAAATTCGTTAAATCAAGTGAGAGATTTATTTAGTGCATTATTTCAGGCCCGACCTATTCCTGCACGTGGGACTATTAGCAGAATTATAAACCTTTTTAATGAAAAAGAAAGTGCTATTCCTCTTTGTAATAATGACAATGACAAATGTTTTGTTTTCCATGGCACACTGTAAATAGCTAAAAATTATAAATTTTATTTTACGTTTATCTCTTGACAGGAACGAATTATATTAATAAATTGAAGCTTGTTCGATGCAGTTTTTAATTCTGAACCTTTTTTGTATTTACACTTTTGTTCTAAAATTCATAGGGAACGAACTATCGCATAATGAAAATTTTAACATTGTATTTTCTGTCCTTTAAAAAAAGTGAACACCCGGTATATATATATATACAGGGTGATTCATCGGTCTGTCCTCTCTTTATAACTCTTTTATTTTAAGTCAGATAGAAAAACTTTTCAAATATAATTTATATGATATATTATTGTCTATCTACGTACCATATGCATTTGTATACAGGGTGCTCCGTTTAAGCGCAGCAATATGTAACTTTATATTTCTTAATAAAACATCCTATATATATTTATTTATTTATTTTCCAATCTCTCTTTAGATAGTTGTCTCTGGCCCATCCTACAGACATCCAACAAAATTAAAATTTATCAAACTTGCTTTTTTCCCCCTAATATGACATGTAAGTTGCAACCATTTGATCAAAGTGTCATACAAAATGTAAAATGTCATTATCGCCGCAGAATTTTGAAAAAGGCTATCAAATGTTTTGAAGAAAACAAACTAACATTACATTAATGGACTGTGTTAATATAACCAATACATGGAAATATAACCAATACATGGAATATCGACGTTAAGCCTGAGACAATTTCTAATATACATATGCATTTTATTTAATAACCCGAAGTCTTGATAACTCGAACTTTTTTTGTGGCAAGTCGTGGTTTGAGTTATCGAAGTTCGACTGTATATATAAACTGTTTAGTAATTCAATCGATATAGACTGTATTTTATTAAGAAATTATTACTAAACTTGTGGCAAGATAAGTATAAACTCGAAGGACCAGAGTGGTAAGAAATGAAGGCTGATTCTATATATCAAATAAGTTGAATGAGTAAATAACTCTAGTACCTGGGACGGAGCACGGCCGACGGACCAGGAGTTTGGATCTCCAACTGCAATGTACATTTTTAAAAATTTGGATGCCAACCAGGACGACTCTATGAAGATCTCCGAAGGATTGGATGCCAACCAGGACGACTCTAACTCGTTGCAGTGGAGAATTATGCGGCAAGTCATTAGCTTGACGTCTTGGGAGAAAACCGATGCACTAAAGCACTAACACTTCACTAGCACTAGCACTGACAGCATGGAGAAGCTCGACTTATACAGCTTCTGGGAGATACGAAATATCCATCGGATTAGAATCAGACGGCTTCAAAGGAGGTAAGGAGCACCTTAGTAGAGCATAAGTTGACTTTAAACTAAGGGTGGTGCAACCGACCACTCAGCAATTGCACCCTGTAAAAACTTTCTTCTATTAAATGGTAAAACGACAACATATAAAAAACACAAGATAAAATTTAAACGTGTAGTGGACCTAACGATTTATTTTTCACACTTTTTACCTCTCGCTAAGAGAGGTATTGTATTCATGCTAAAAATCGCATATCCAGATTTTAATGAATAAGCACGTTTTAAGGTCCCTAGAATCCGATTATAACATTTTTACGATGATGTCCGTATGTGTGTGTGGATGTGTGTGTGTGTGTGTGGATGTTGGATTCACTTTATCTCAAATACTATAAGACTTAAGACATTTTTAACTACGGATTCCTCAATCTAACAATAATCGGAAGAGTCCAGTCAGTTTTGGTAACAATTGGACAACCGGAAGTAGTAGTTACAAGAAAAAAATTATCTAAATATTATTTATCGAAAATTTATGTAAATACTTATATTAAAGAACGTTAAATTCTTTATTCGATAAATATAAATTCATTATTATATCTTCTATAGATTTAGAGATAAAGAAAGGCATATAAAATAATTTGATGAGAAAATCTCAGATCAAACTACTACAAGGCAAGAAATTCAAATGTTTGTAATTGACAAATAAATGTCACTGTCAAAAATATTTGTATGCCTCTGTCAAAAATATTTGTACATTATTGTGAAGATTATGAAAATAAAAAAAAGTCAACAACGCAAAAGAATATACTTAAAAAAGAATATAAAAGGAATTTGCGAAAACATGACGAATATAAAGAAAAAGAAAAGGAAAGTAGAAAAAGAAAATTTCAGGATATTGAATATAAAGAAAATGTATGTATTGTACATAATTTATATTAAAATAATTATTTTGTAGTCAGACATGAATATATGTATTTGTATTTAAACATATTTTTCGTTTTAGGCGTACAACCAGGTAAAATATCTGGCGAGAGGTTATGTGTTGGCCACATCAGATTTTTTTTACGTTGTTATAAACAACTTGTGTACTCAAAAAACATTACAACAATAATAATACATTTTATTTATTTTTGGAGGACTAGATTCATTCACTCCTCAAAGCAAACTTGATATATAGTTCAGCCTTTGAAACGCGTAGTCCGCCTTCGACCTCCACAGCGTCTATATACTCAACTTACTCAACAGCGTCTGTACATTCAAAAGCTCGGACACAAGTCTCCTCTTTCATTACACTATCTGTCTATTTATGTAACTCTTTGTCTAACTTTCACAGCCTCAGTATCACCGACTGTCCATATGCCACAATTCTTCACGACTACTGCCGAGTATCCACTTCCACTTGCCGTTACTGTCCCCGTATACCACCTTCCCAATACTCTTCAATACTACAGAGTATTCACTTCTACAGTTATCCCTGTATACCAGTAATTTCCCGACTCGCTGTTACTGTCCTTGTACTCTATAGCTTTCCAATACTCGTTAACACTACCAAGTATTCACATCCATAGCTATCCCAGTTAACCAGTAACTTTCCGAGTACCTACTCGACACCATACTGCATACACTCACCACGGTACTGCTGTGCTTCACTAACACTCTATGTGAATGTCTCTATATGTCTCTCCATGTAACTAACTAACTCCCAAGAATAGCTGCATCCCTTTTATACACCTGCTATTAACTTCCAGAGAGCTCTAGAATGTTCGACCGCATAATAACAATGAACACGAAAGGTTATTGCGTCATCGCTGTACCTAGACGCTTGTTCAGCGTAGCAGCGGGGCTCATACGTTACAATATGTTTGAATTGCTGTTGCCTGGAAACTTCATAGGCCCTCGGGCAATAAAAGCCAAATTGCGCCCGCTTTTGAAGGCGAAGAAACAAGTTTATATTTAAATGAAATTTCTTAAAAAAATAATTATTTATTACACACTTCTTTTATGATATAATATTTATTATTTAATATGTATTAGTATTCAATTACAATAAATGTATATTGATTGCAATGTCATTTTTCTACATCGAAATCACCAAAGCGTAATTGCCGTTTTCTGGGTAAAACAAAACCATCGTCATTGATCCACGGGTGGCCAAAAACTGCGTTTGCTAAATCCGGAACAAAGATGGCGACTACAGTCACCAGGATCCAAAAGAATTTCATCTGAAATAAAACATTTTTTATACAAATCTACAAAAAATCTGATTATTAAGGTTTGTTTTTAGGGTTAAAAATGTCATTTTAACCCTAAAAGTGTTAAAAAGTACCAGATCATTGTTTCTTTTGAATAAATAAATAAATATATCATCACGGCTTATTACCCATTGCTGGGTGCACCAATCTGCTTTATACACAGATATCGGTTATGATGAAATATTTGTACCGTGCGGGCGCTTACCAGGCATCACCTCACGGGCACTCATTGCTGGCGTGGAGAGTGCACCACAGGGGCCAATTTTGTGCCATTTAAAATTAGAAATATTTGGCGTCGGTCGGGATCGAACCCAGTTCCCCAGATTCGCGACCTGACACTCAGGCACGCGGCCACGAGATAGTAGAATTAAAAGTGAATTAGTTACCTTGGTAATGACGAATAGAACAACAAATAGACATTTTTGGATTAAAAGGAAAATTGTGTTTGCAGGAAAATAGTGTATGATATACGTAATATTAATAATGAGTTAATAGTTTGTATACTTGAAATAAGTTGTGAAAAATTGTCAGCCATCGGGATTCGAACCCGAGACACTTACCTTACCGGGATAGTGCTCTACCAACTAAGCTATTGGCTGCTCTCCTCTCGAAGGCTAAACAATCTTTCACTTTTAAAATCGTATAACTGTTAAGGATATTTCAGCCATTGACAGGAGAGCAGCCAATAGCTTAGTTGGTAGAGCACTATCCCGGCAAGGTAGGTGTCTCGGGTTCAAATCCAGGTTTATTTCTTATGATATACGTGTTAAAGGGGGTTTTATTTTCTTCAAACTTCCCTCTCATTTCGTTTCTCATAAAATAAAATTCACTTTTAACACGTACCATAAATAACTATTTCATTTTTTTACCTCTCGCTTAGAGAGGTATTGGATTCATGCTAAAAATCGCATATCCAGATTATATATATATATATATATATATATATATATATATATATATATATATATATATATATATATATATATATACAGGGTGTAAATGAAATAAGTGCATTAAATTTAACCAGTAATGTAACTCGACGAGAGCAACAATATTTCTTAATAACTTTTTTTTCTAAGTCTTTTAGATTTTGAGTTAAAATTCTTTAAAGATTTGCTGCATATTTCGGCGCGCGCCCATGGAGAACAAATGGCTTGTCGTCAGCTGTCTTATTCAAGTGCGATACAAACAGATCAAAAAATTATCGGTTATCGGTTACACTTGCAGTCACAGTAATTAATAAACGAATCAACGGAAATAACATTTATTATTAATTAATTCGTAATAGTACAATTTTTAAAATAAAGAAATTTAAATTTTGGATAACAAAATTACAAAGTTCTGAATTAAACCAGGCTTTTTCACCTGTGAATAGAGGAAGACAAGGAGGAACGAGGGGTAAGAGGTATCGATGAAGAGCAGAAGCATATAGTTATTAGGTTATGAGATGATTATTTATATTCGACAAATCATAATAGTTTAAATACGTTTTTCAAAAAATGTGAGTACAAACTTTTGTCCATTTAAACGAGGTACATGAGTACCAATAATTAGTGGTCCATTTATTGTTCCCGCTCAAACGTTTTTTAATGAAAATTTTTACAGCATTTTCGTCTGTTGAAATGTGTATTTTGCATAAGAAAGACACTTTCCCAAGTAAATTCAGTCTCATTAATGAACATTATGAGCCATTCCCAAAATCGAAGTCTGCTGAAAACATTGATATTTTTGCGCATGATATGAATACAACTGTTGCTTTATTTAAAATTGTCATATGTGACACTTCGTATTGTGATAAAGATGTACAAGATGAACAAATGTGCGAATATTAGGAACAGTATGATTTGGAAACGCTCCGTCTAAATGCGTTGGCAACATTATAATACTGTCTTCATATCAACCACAAATTAGAATGTAGTAAAGATACGAATAAATAAATAAACCATAGGTAAGTAATTACAATATCTGTGTACTCGCTATTTGTAAACGTAAGCATTTTGTCAGAATTTTACCTGATAAACAAATTTATTACTAATGTCAAAATATAATTGAATCGGTCATTTCAAAAACATCATAAGTCAGTTTTTTTACAAAATGTCGTTTTTGCCAGATTTCATGTCTACGTGGATAGACGCATACTCATGGCAAAAACTACACAATTTATGTTGCTCCTAATGTCTGAAATCAGGGTTTAAAATCTGGAGTCACTGCATAAACAACATTAGTCAATGACTTATGTTGTTTTTGCAAGAAATTAAAACTTTTCGATCTAGATGGCACTTTCGACAAAACTACTGATTGTCATCTCATTCATGTTTTTGTTGTGGTTGGTTACGAGCGTGATAGTGTGCTGTATGCATATGAAAATTTACAATGTCAACAAGTGGTTCAGAAAGTGACAATGAGCCAAAAAAAAAAAGAACGTGCAATCCCTTAAACTATAAACGAAAATTTATTAGAAACTCAAAAGTAAAAGGTAGGGAACATACAAATTGGAGCCGCAAATGATGTGTGTTCTATACTTTCGCATTTTTTTAATAATAACTTTGGTCCACAAGTCAAAATACTATATTTGTTTTCGGATGGATGTCCTGGACAAAACAAAAATAACACAGTAATCAGATTTTTATTGTCTTTAACAAATACTGGACGGTTTGAAAAAATTTATCAATATTTCCCCGTAAGAGGTCATTCTTTTTTGCCAAATGACCGTTATTTCGGTGTAATAAAGAAAAATATACGAAAACATGATCGCGTATATCTATTAAATGAATATTTTAATATGGTACGTGAATCTAGTTCAAAATTTACAGTGGAAGAGTGGAATACTGGTTCAGTTTACGAATTTAAAAAGTGATGGCCGACGTTCTACAAAAAAACTTGTTTATCTATAGAATCGTATGGTAAAAAAGTACCTAAAACTCAAAAATGTACCTTTTCACCTTCAACATATTATATGAATTTTGAATATGACTCTAACAAAAAAGGTACTATAGTTACTTCAGAATTCATTGATGGTTTAGTTAAAAATACTTTTGAACTAATAAAAAGGAAGACAGCCAAAATATCATTTCCTACCTCGAAGGCCTATAATACGAAGGTTCCAACAAATTCTAAAAAAATTGAGAACTTAAGACAAGTGGAATGTAGCATTATTGAGGAGCACAAACCCTTTTACCAAGAAATTTTTAATTGCCCTACCGAGGAAGAGGAATGTACTCAGCCAAACATTGAATCCGATGGAGAATATGATTATGTTCCTTAAAATATATTTTTAAATCCATTAATAATACTTTTGTTTTCATTTAGTTTTGTTTGTATTAGCAAGTTAAGTAAATAAAATATATTTTTGATCTAATTCTAAATGATTAATTATCAATCCCTTCAAAAACAACATAAGTCAAACAGACTTTTTTTTATTTATTTAAATTTTGGTCAACAATAAAATGATATAAATGAATCAGATCTACAGCCACAATGATTAGGAATAATAATTAGTAAGTTAAGATAAAAACAAGTTGCTATTTCTCAAGTAAAACAGTTTTTATTGATTTTCTCAAAACTTTAATTTCATGACTTATGATGTTTTTGAAATGACCGATTCAATTGCAACAACTGACAAAACTGTCAATTGCTAAAACAAAAATTTTCATAGCTATTCATTGACATATTACATAAATGGACCCAACGTAGAGAGAGAGGAATTGACGCTCACCTTAGAAAAGGAAAGACAGATAAGCGGGGCAACGTCAAACAAGAACATTGTTGTAATCTATTGTTTTGTTTGCTGGTCTGACAGTAGTGACTGGTAGTGACAGCTAGTAAAAGTGCAATATATTTCCTCAGAATATTAGTAAAAATAATATTCATATCTCTAACTAAGAAGTAGTTACAATACAAAGTGAGGAATTTTGATTTAATGTGGAATAGAAATAATTTGAATGTAGTTTGCTGGTAATTCAGGCTATGTTCTGTCATTCATGCTATGCAAATAAGTGTGATTTCATTTATATTTCAAAATTCTTTTAAAATGGTAATGTCAGGCAGTGCAAATGGATGCACAGTTCGTTATCAAAAAGACATAAAACTGTGAACTCCGTGAACAGACTGGCTTATTGCAGTTAGAAGACACAATTTGAAGCCATCCAAACATTCTGTGATATACAGAAATCATTTCGGATTATACCTAAAATGTATATAAAAATAGTTTTAAATAAATAATATTAGCTAAAGCAAAAGTACTTTTCTAAATTTGTTATTTTTACAAATAATTTAATATACGAATGACATATTTTGTTAAATCGGATTGTCATTTATTATGAATGAGATGAATATTCCTAAGCACTCTGTGTTATTTTTTCATCTTTTGACTTTGCCCCTAACTTAGCGCTGTCCTTTTCTAAGGTGTGCGTCAATGCTTATACAGTAGAGCAGTACCTACGTTGCGTCCTAGCTATTGCATTCAATTATTAGAAAAATACGTGGAACGACTCGTCAATTTACGGGGTGGTAAAAATGCTAAAAAAATATGCGATTTCGAGAAAAAGTTATTAAGAAATATTGTTGCTCTCGTCGAGTTACATTACTGGTTAAATTTAATGCACTTATTTCATTTACACCCTGTATATATATATATATATATATATATATATATATATATATATATATATATATATATATACACTATTATTCACGAAAGATGACTATTCAAGGTCATTTGTTCGAAGAAAGAATATACATCACTTTTTAGCAGTAGCTAAGCAACATTTTGTATTAGAAAGAGAAAGATTATTTGACCTATGTCTATTTAATTTATGTCGTGTGACAGATATACGTAAATAGTGGCATTACTTTCTAACACACTATAAATAATAATGACATATGTCATAGATTTACAGATACCTAATTATCTACTACACTTCCCACTGTGCTAATATTTACCCAGTGGCGTTGACGTTTAAATTAAATTATTATTCCTTGGTTTATACGTTAAATCTATGTTTTTGTATTTTGAAAAAACATAAATGAAGAATATATATCATTCAGAAAGGCATTATTTAGAAAGAAACACAACTTTAAAATAAATTACTCTTATTTTTCCATTTAAAATGTGTCCATAAATATTTCATGTTGCACGCCTATGCATACGAAATGCACTGAAGTTATCTGCAAGTAATATTATATCAGACGGATCACAAATGACCTTGAATAGTCATCTTTCGTGAATAATAGTTTATATATATGTATATATGTATATATTTATATATATATATATATATATATATATATATATATATATGCGTGCGGCGTGCGTGCGTGCGTGTGTGTGTGTGTGTGTGTGTGCGTGTGTGTGTGCGTGTGTGTGTGTGTGCGTGTGTGTGTGTGTGTGTGTGTGTGTGTGTGTGTGTGTGTGTGGATGTGTGTGTGGATGTTGGATTCACGATTTCTCAAATACTATAAGACTTAAGACATTTTTAACTACGGATTCCTCAATCTAACAATAATGGGAAGAGTCGAGTCAGTTTTGGTAACAATTGGACAACCGGAAGCAGTAGTTACAAGAAAAAAATCATCTAAATATTATTTATCGAAAATTTATGTAAATACTTATATTAAAGAACGTTAAATTCTTTATTCGATAAATATAAATTCATTATTATATCTTCTATAGATTTAGAGATAAAGAAATGCATATAAAATAATTTGATGTAAAAATTCTTAGATCAAACTACTTCAAGGCAAAAAATTCAAATGTTTGTAATTCACACATAAATGTCACTGTCAAAAATATTTGTATGCCACTGTCAAAAATATTTGTACATCATTATGAAGATTATGAAAATAAATAAAAAGACAACAACGCAAAAGAATATACCTAAAAAAGAATATAAAAGGAATTTGCGAAAAAATGACGAATAAAAGAAAAAGAAAAGGAAAGTAGAAAAGAAAATTCAAGATATTGAATATAAAGAAAATGTAGGTATTGTACATAATTTATATTAAAATAATTATTTTGTAGTGAGACATGAATATATGTATTTGTATTTAAAAATATTTTCCGTTTTATGCGTACAACCAGGTAAAATATCTGGCGAGACGTTATGTGCTGGCCACATCAGATTTTTATAATAGTGATCAGCCTGCTTATTCGGCAGACTTAGTACCGTACAATATTTTTACCAAAGTTGTTATGTATAATATAAAGAATAACCACATTGCATTTTCTACTCACCTTTGAATAATAGGTTTAAATATTATTGTAAAATTTATGCTTTAAATACCAATACGATATCTGCAATAGTCATTAGTAACTTAACATTTTATCTAAATTAGAAATTTTATTGTTACATATTCTACTAAATAATGGTAAATAAATGTGTCTGCCTTAATTAAGATGGAAAGCTTATCCTATTATTATGCCTTATATAATAATGATAAAAAAAACAGGTGTATAAAAGAAAATTCGTAACAAATATGTTCATTGTACATATCCCTTGGAGAAATAACAATATTTCCTTTTCTCAAAGTAAGTACCTATCTAAGTTTAATTTTTGAATAGCAAATAAATGTTTGTAATATATTTTTTCAAATTTATTTATTACAATTGTACCAATATTTTGAAAATTTGGATATTTATGCAGAGTTGACGTTCAGGTGCGATATAAATATTTAACATGGTATTTTTGTTTTATGCAATTTCCTAATTGTAATTTAAAATAAAATTTTATTTCAGATGAACTTTTCTTGGCTACTAATGATTGTTATCTCCATTGTCCTTTTGGGTCTGGGAGACCTAGTCCACGGCGCCCATGGAGGCCACGGTCACGAAATTCACATTCACCTTCCTGACTTTGGTGGCAATGATGATGATAATAATAATAACAACTGATGTAATTCACTTTCTTGAAACTCCGACCTATGTAAATTCTGTAATGCAACATATGTTTTATTGGAAATAAATTTGCGTTTATTGTAACGTAATTCGTTTCATTTATTTTTTTCAGTAAGTACTATATATCTTAAAACTGAAATGTAGGTATAAGCTAAAACGGCATCATCGCGTAAGCATTTAATGAGTAGGTTTATGATATGATAGATACAAATAACAGGGTACTTACATGTTAGTTGAATTACGAAATTCATGAAGTACCCCAAGGAAATAAGTCGGGGCCAATTTAGCATATGTAGATAAAAAAATCTGGTGTGGCCATCACAATACCTCCCGCCATTTACAGCCCGAGTCACAAAAAGATTAAGTTAATCCTTGTTTTTATATTAGCGAATTTTATTCTAATTTTGACAGATTATTTCTTAAAATATAGTCTAATTTAAATACTCAACAGGATTAAATCCCAATTATAGAGTCAAGTAAAGTGCCATTTCCGGTTATCCGATTTACACTAAAATCTAATGGGTTCTTTCCATGTTAGAAATACAGGGTTTCAAAATTTTCCGAATAATAGTACGAGTTAGAGCGGAGGATCCACACATACACACCCACCCACACACACACACACACACACACACACACACACACACACACACATACACACACACACATACACACACACACACACACACACATATACACACACACACACACACACACACACACACACACACACACATACACACACACACACACACACACACAGACATCATCGTGAAAATGTTAAAATTGGATTCTAGGGACCTCAAAACGTGGTCATTTACCTAAATCTCGACATGCGATTTTTATCACGATCCCTATACCTCCCTTACGAAGGGTGTCGGGTGATAAAGATGAGAATTAGCTTAAACTTTTTTGCAAATTGTTAATTTTTCATGATCTAAATACATATTTACATATGCAGGAAACTGTATTGATGTCCTTTCCTATTGTTCTATTTACTTTTTTCTTTTAAATACGTTACTGTTATTAATTTGAAATGATTAGTTCTTTGACAGTGACATTTATCTGTCAGTTCAGTTACATACATTTGAATAAGTGCGTAACCAAGGAGTTTTATTTGTTTAAAGCGTAGGCTCCGGGATTTAAATTATAATATATATATATATATATATATATATATATATATATATATATATATATATATATATATATATATATATATAAGCCATCAGCTGTTAATCGGTCAATTAAAACTTCAATTTCTAGTAATCTAGTATTGAAAATTCCTGCCCAGACATTTATGCTAAATCTTTGCTGACAACGGGACTGAACAATCGCATGTAGATTTTCAATGCTCCATAAATGGTAATTATGGAACTTGTTTACTCCGTCTCTCGTGAATTGGGCTTCATCAGACCATAACACTTTGGAAATAAAGTGAGGATCATTTAAATTTTGCCAGAGAAACCAGCGACAAAATTCTAAACGAGGGCCATAGTCTCCGGGTTGCAGTGCTTGAACTCGCTGAAAGTGATAGGGATGTAATTCCTCACGGTTTAATATCCGCCAAACAGTGCTGCGAGACATGTGTAATTGAGCAGCGATGCGTCTTGTGCTGATTTCAGGATTATCGAGAACAGCATCATTTACATTTTCTTCATCTTCAACGTTATTATTAACACCAATGCCATCATTTTGTACACCCCGCCGTACAGTTGTTGATCCAGTTTCACGTAGACGCTGAAAAATGCGCGCAAATAGGCGATGGGAAGGTTGGCGTCTATTTGGATATCTGGTTTGGTATTCTCTGGTCGCATAACGGGCATTACCATTACATAATCCATAAATAAAAATCATATCTGCATATTCAGCAGTACTATAATCATCCATTATAAAACAAAAATACAATCAAAAGTACAACAATTTTTAATTAAGACAATTAATTAATACATAAATTAATTAACGAATAAGGTATGACTTTTCAATATAACTCTTGTTTTCCGAAAGTACCTTGATAACAAAAATTAAAAAAAATTCGTGTTATTTATAGAACTTCAACCTCTTGTATTTTGGTAACTAGAAGGAATAGGACTGGATTAATAAATAAAGTTAAAAAATACAGTTTTGTTTAAATAATATGAATTTATTAAAAATTCTATATTGCGTAACAAAATTATGTATGATGCTGTGATGTATTCCCAACTCATTTCCGATTCTATAAAAGGGGTCTACACTTATTTCTAACAATCTTTCTTCCAGTAACACACGTTTGCCTGCTCGTCCTATATTCTGATTACGCGGCTAACGTATATTTTTTGAAGACACATTAGCAATCTTCAAATTTTGTCACGAATTTAGCAATTATGAAAACACGCTCTTCATTAGTATAAATATTAATTTTTTAATAATTTCGGACAATAAAACTAGAGACAAAATCAAATTGTCAGAAACGTCAAATAAGTTAACTAACCTTGTGACAGATCAAACGTCACGCATTTATTTATTTTTTATCTAATTCCATGGCTGTACAACGTAATTTTCGACATTTTCATATTTAATTTCTGTCGTTACAAAGCAGGTAAAGGTAATTCTGTTTATTGAGATAGATGCAGAATTTTGTGCCCTAAAACTTTTATTTGACGCTTTTTTGCTTAAAATAATTAGACGAGCAGGAAATTCCAAAAAACTGATTTCCCATGTTAATCTTCTATGTACACCTTTAAGATAGACACACGGTATATATATATATATATATATATATATATATATATATATATATATATATATATATATATATATATATATATATATATATATATATATATATATATATATATATATGGCTAATTTCTGGTTATTTAAACCATTTTTACAAAAAATAATTAGGGAAGCAGGAAATTACGAAAATCGGATTTTACATGTTAAATCTGTATGTTCGAGTGTTCGAGTCACGACTCTGTATGTTATTGACTTTCTTTTATGTAGCTGTAATTTTTTTATCGTTATTATATAAGGCATAATAATCGGATAAGTTAGGTTATTTACTTTAATTTTCTATCTTAATTAAGCTACGTTTATTTACAATTACAATAAAAATAATAATTTAGAAAAAATATTAATTTTTAATGACTATGAGCGATATGATAACAGAATTTCATTGGTATTTAAAGCAAAAAAAATATAATATTATTTAAACTTATTCTTACAAAAATAATAATCATATTTTAGTCCAAAGGTGAGTAGAAAATTCAATATACTTATTATTTGTATTAGAAAATACACATTGCCTGGTAAATGTAGATATTCACCTACAATTGTTTTCGCTTGCATTTCAACTAATTATAACAATAATAACCTCAGCTAACGCATAAAATTCGCTCCCAGTTTTCCTAGAGTGACTTTTGTGCGTTAGGTAAGGTGATTGTAGTTGTGTTTGGTTGAATTGCAAGCGAAAATAGATTTGGACAAATTTCTAAATTAACCGGAAATCGGCTGTATCGCTTATATTAAACACCGTAGCTAACAATGTTAGCCAATCAAAATATGTGGCTGTGATGAAAAAACCGTAATGTCGCCTATTACATTTGTTTCTATTTGTCAAAATATTTAACCTCGTTTTACCTTCCGTCACCTTTAGGTAAGGCAGGTATTGTCTTTGATCAAAAAATTCGATGGTGAGTTTTTAATGAATAAGCACGTTTTAAGGTCCCTAGAATACGATTTTACTATTTTTACGATGATGTCTGTGTGTGTGTGTGTGTGTGTGTGTGTGTGTGTGTGTGTGTGTGTGTGTGTGTGTGTGTGTGTGTGTGTGTGTGTGTGTGTGTGTGTGTGTGTGTGTGTGTGTGTGTGTGTGTGTGTGTGTGTGTGTGTGAGTGTGTGTGTGTGTGCGTGTGTGTGTGTGTGTGTCAGTGTGTGTGTGTGTGTGTGTGTGTGTGTGTAACAAAATTTTCGTCTACGATAACTCTAAAACTACAATTTCAAAAATTATAATTCTTTCGTATTTCTCTTCGTTGCATCCATATGAAGAGCTGATTAGATTTTGGTTATAATTGGTCAACCGGAAGTACCCTCATTTGAAGATTCTAACAGTTTTTCTTGATAAAACGATGTTAAATGTCATTTTTTCACATTTAATGTTATTATAAATATTAAAGAACATTGTATTCTCTATACGATTTGACTGCATTTTAAACTTCATATTAAATGGCTAGAGTTATAAAATTATAAAAAAAATTAAATTTCATAAATTAGCCAGCTATGGTAGAAACATCTACTATATTAAGAAAATTCTGATTGAAAGATGTCAGTGGATGTCAGTGTCAAGTGCAATTGACATATTCGTAGTATTTTTGTGTTATAAAAATAGTCGAAATATAGGATCTTTTTGCTCGAAATACATACAACTGTCGAAGGTATGTATATACAAGAAACTTAAAATCTTTTGCAAGGAACTTTCTGTATGGATTTTATAGAAAATACATACGCATTTACGAAAATTCTACCGGTAGATACCGCATCTAGCGACTGTGTTTGAAAACACGAGTGGTAAAAAGTTACCGTGTTCGAAAATTGTTCAATATCTACCAGATCCATCTACCGGATTCATGAAGAATCTAATTTCAAAAAATGGTAGTGATGCAAAGCGAAGCGCGCGCGTTAAAATGGAAATGTGTTCAAAGTAGGACTCTACTCAGTTTGTTAACTACGTTAAATTTTCTAACCTGTTTCAAATATTTTCATAGGTTATGGATTTAACCTGTTTACCACTTGCGTTCTTAAAATATCGATTCTGGTAGCTAAAAAAAGCTGTTTACCGGTAACAGTTCTCCGGTAGAAGTTTCGTAAATACCTCATATAACTGACGGAAGGTAATGTGCTGGCCACATCAGATTTTTTAATATAAGCGAAGTGTTACATGATACAGCCGATAGCCGAATGTATACATCATCCCACTATCTATTTTTACCGTGAAATACACAACATCTGTTCGTGAAAAATTGTACGGTGCTAAGTCTGGAGATTAAGCAGGCTGATCCCTACTGTAAATAAATAAATAAAATTGTATATTTTCAGATGAAAGTCTTTTGGGTCCTGATGACTATAGCTGCCATCTTCGTTCTGGGTCTAACAGACCCAGTTTTTGGCCATCCGTGGTTCAATTCTCTTTCCAAGAAAAGGGATGTTTCAAAAAAAGAATTTTTGAAACATGTAGGGGAAGGTATTGTTGATGTTATACCTTTCTTGTAATGTGCACTTATATTATGATATATTGAATAATAAATGTTAATCAGAAAAGAAGAGTTGTACCTAATAATTATTTTTTTTACGAAACTTCGTCTGTTATCTAAACTCAAAGTGGTTTGTAATTTTGCAGTCTTTATTTGTTATCAATGGCGTAACTGGGGTGGGGGGGGGGGGTCAGGGTAAGATGGCGGACGGATTTCCCTCACTTCTTCACTTGGCAGTACCATATACCTATTAGACTAATATATTGCTAATGTTCGTATCTTTACCATAAGAGTAGGGGAGACCGGTGTCAATTGTAACAGGTGTCAAATGTAACAAGGGTAGGTGACAGGGTGATTTTTTCGAAGTTGATTAAAACGCGCTTGCAGAGTGAAGCAGAAAGAGTCATATCTCTTTGGTATTTATTGTAAGTACATACGCGCAAATACGGCGTCTGTTTTTGCCGAATGTCAATAAATCGACAAAAAAGTAAATACAGGTAGCGACACACATTGTTTCTAAAACACTATAAGTGCTCTGCTCGGAAATATTTCAAGTTAAGGATCAGTTTGTGAGTTATAGCTGCTTTTATTTTTTATTAAAAACCATTTAGAATTATTACATAATAAATACAAAAAAGCAAATAATATATTTATAAGTGAAGCGGTGTCAGTTGTAACACATGCCACGGTGTCGATTGTAACGTGTTTAATAGTTAAGTACAGTATTGATCATGATAAAAATTACAAGAAAAAACCACTGCTATCGAAAACATAAAAGAAGAAGAGCGAAGGAACGAAAAACACTTCCGAAAGTAACAGTCGCAGATTACTCTACAGATGGCTCCGATGAGGAAACTCTCTGATATGTATTGGCCCATATTTTTTGAGCACAGGAGATTGGTTGCAGTGACGAAAATGTAAAATCTGGAGACCGGGCAAGTTAAATTGTACGAAGAAAGACCTATTTTATGTTTACCTAAACTGCAATTTCGTTAGCGACTAAAGGCATTAGTCAAAATGGTCCATATCTCTATCAGAATATCTATTTTGTTTGCTTTTAGTTGTCATCTGAATTTTGTATGTTCTGAGGTAATAAATAAATGTTTATTTTTTCAATAATTTCTTCTTTTATCTGTTATTTTATCTTATTACATCACTCTTAAAATTTGTTACAATTAACACTGGCCCAGTTACTATTGACACCAGTTAGGCGGCAATTGTAACATTTGTAATGCCTGACTAAAAATCCTTATATTTTTATATTTGTCACATTTTCAAAAGTTTAAAATTCAAAATATTATTCACTAAGGTGGGTAGGTTCTCATATAGGTAATTTCAAAATTTCGAAATGTAACGTTAACTCGTGAAAAATTTAAATTTTGTAACAATTGACACCGGTCTCCCGTAGGTGAAGGAAACACTGTGAAATGGAAATGTAATTTCTCCATAAGTCTATCTCACACAAACACCCAACCTGGAATTATGCGCAGGCTCGTAAATCTTGACTACTATTGGCTAACGCTGACAGCTGTAGCCGGCTGATGCAGCGAGCACGTAGTTTGGCGTTTGATTTCATTTCTGTTTGTACTATTGTACATGTACTTCGAAGTACTTGTGCTCTGATAGAAGAGAAATCATATTAATAATTAACATAAAAAGTCGCGGGAGCCTCCTATATCCCTCAAAGGATGTGGCATTTATTTGTAAAAAGGCCGAAAGGGTATATAGGCAAAACCAACAGGAAATCTTCAAAAATAAAAAGTTGAAACAACGCATGATTATTAATGTGTTTCATCAATGCTCTCCTTATGTGTTTCATACAACGGAATTTGTTAACCACGTCAAGGAACAAACTGTTTTAGACAACCACAAAACACAAATTATGAAAAATATTGTACATTTTTAAAAATTAGATTTTATAACGAAACGAAATTACTATCGGAAAAAGATGATTATATTAGTAAAATGACGATTAAATGTTAGTGCTGAAAATAATTGTATTAAAACATATTTATCTCCCAAACCAGTATATTCAGTATTAATACAAAAACATAACAAATCTAGATGACCGTCGCCTGGCCGAACCCGGTCACGCGGAATCCTCCTCCACGCCGTGATTATTTCTGCAAAAGAATTAACACATGAGAAATACTCAGTGAGGAGTAAATCATTCACAAAATACACGCGCATCCACAAGGGAATGTATTGCAAAATCGCACCACAAATAACATACGTATGCAACAAAGTCCAACAGAACAGGGAAAAGGGAATGTCACCTTATGCGAAACGCATACCTGCTACTCCATAGCAGTGTGGTCCGGACTTACGCGTACATATACTCAAATGTACCTGCCACCGCCACCCTGGCACCGGTCTTACGTGTACGTATACTCAACTGTACCTGCCATTGCCACCCTGGCACCGGTCTTACGTGTACGTATACTCAACTGTACCTGCCATTGCCACCCTGGCACCGGTCTTACGTGTACGTATACTCAACTGTACCTGCCATTGCCACCCTGGCACCGGTCTTACGTGTACGTATACTCAACTGTACCTGCCATTGCCACCCTGGCACCGGTCTTACGTGTACGTATACTCAACTGTACCTGCCATTGCCACCCTGGCACCGGTCTTACGTGTACGTATACTCAACTGTACCTGCCATTGCCAGCCTGATCGGTGTGGTTTATCCCGGCACTCAAATATGGTTACACAACCAACCTTGCCATTACCACCCATGGGAATAGGGAGCTACCCTAACCCGAATTCCGCTCAGGTGCTGACCAACCCTAGTGGCTTTACTTCGGCCTTAGGGGCATAGTTACAAAACCAGGATAAAACCATCCCTGCCGTTACCACGCGGTCAATCAGCGAAAACCCACGAGGCTAGCAATCGTGGACACAAAGATCGCATTCCTGGTTACCCTTATCAGCTCTCTCATCACACCTGGAGGCTCTACCGGGCGCGACCGTTCAACAAGGATTAGGATAAAGGACAACACCGTAAAATAAGAGAATATTCTGCATTACTCTTGCTATCGTAAACTAAAAGTGTGTGTAAGACTCAACTCACAATCATACACATACTAGATTAACTCTCTCACCTGAATAACTACACAAATCAATCACTACTATATCGATGTTCTCACACTGAAATCTAGAAATAAACTGAAATAAATTACGTGAATACCAGTATCATTAAATGTAGCTCTTATCCAACAGCATCGGTTACGTACCTAAATAGCTAATTAGAGACAAAACATAATAAATTTAATAAAAATAATCTTACACAAAATAATTACTGTGACAATTATATTACAAATATCAACGAATTGGGATATTTAGAAATCAAAAAAAAAATTAAATTATTTCTTTTAATCTTCTTTACGCTACCGTCACCTAAATAAATTAATCCTGACCAGATTATATTCATATTATATATATATATATATATATATATATATATATATATATATATATATATATACCGGGTGTTCACTTTTTTTATAGGACATAGGAAATACAATGTTAAAATTTTCATTATGCGATAGTTCGTTCCCTATGAATTTTAGAACAAAAGTGTAGATACGAAAAATGTTCATAAATAAAAACTGCATCGAACAAGCTTCAATTTATTGATATAATTCGTTCCTGTCATGAAATAAACGTAAAATAAAAGTTATAATTTTTAGCTAATTACAGTGTGCCATGGAAAACAAAACATACAATTCAAACAGTCGTACTTGAGTTTGACAGATGACATTTGTTATTGTCGTAAAGATTTAATAATTATTGCCTTCATTTAAATTATTTATCAGTAATTATGGATACATTTACTATCTCTGAAAAAATTCAATGGATAAAATAGTATTTGGCTGGAAATTCGTTAAATCAAGTGAGAGATTTATTTAGTGCATTATTTCAGGCCCGACCTATTCCTGCACGTGGGACTATTAGCAGAATTATAAACCTTTTTAATGAAAAAGAAAGTGCTATTCCTCTTTGTAATAATGACAATGACAAATGTTTTGTTTTCCATGGCACACTGTAAATAGCTAAAAATTATAAATTTTATTTTACGTTTATCTCTTGACAGGAACGAATTATATTAATAAATTGAAGCTTGTTCGATGCAGTTTTTAATTCTGAACCTTTTTTGTATTTACACTTTTGTTCTAAAATTCATAGGGAACGAACTATCGCATAATGAAAATTTTAACATTGTATTTTCTGTCCTTTAAAAAAAGTGAACACCCGGTATATATATATATATACAGGGTGATTCATCGGTCTGTCCTCTCTTTATAACTCTTTTATTTTAAGTCAGATAGAAAAACTTTTCAAATATAATTTATATGATATATTATTGTCTATCTACGTACCATATGCATTTGTATACAGGGTGCTCCGTTTAAGCGCAGCAATATGTAACTTTATATTTCTTAATAAAACATCCTATATATATTTATTTATTTATTTTCCAATCTCTCTTTAGATAGTTGTCTCTGGCCCATCCTACAGACATCCAACAAAATTAAAATTTATCAAACTTGCTTTTTTCCCCCTAATATGACATGTAAGTTGCAACCATTTGATCAAAGTGTCATACAAAATGTAAAATGTCATTATCGCCGCAGAATTTTGAAAAAGGCTATCAAATGTTTTGAAGAAAACAAACTAACATTACATTAATGGACTGTGTTAATATAACCAATACATGGAAATATAACCAATACATGGAATATCGACGTTAAGCCTGAGACAATTTCTAATATACATATGCATTTTATTTAATAACCCGAAGTCTTGATAACTCGAACTTTTTTTGTGGCAAGTCGTGGTTTGAGTTATCGAAGTTCGACTGTATATATAAACTGTTTAGTAATTCAATCGATATAGACTGTATTTTATTAAGAAATTATTACTAAACTTGTGGCAAGATAAGTATAAACTCGAAGGACCAGAGTGGTAAGAAATGAAGGCTGATTCTATATATCAAATAAGTTGAATGAGTAAATAACTCTAGTACCTGGGACGGAGCACGGCCGACGGACCAGGAGTTTGGATCTCCAACTGCAATGTACATTTTTAAAAATTTGGATGCCAACCAGGACGACTCTATGAAGATCTCCGAAGGATTGGATGCCAACCAGGACGACTCTAACTCGTTGCAGTGGAGAATTATGCGGCAAGTCATTAGCTTGACGTCTTGGGAGAAAACCGATGCACTAAAGCACTAACACTTCACTAGCACTAGCACTGACAGCATGGAGAAGCTCGACTTATACAGCTTCTGGGAGATACGAAATATCCATCGGATTAGAATCAGACGGCTTCAAAGGAGGTAAGGAGCACCTTAGTAGAGCATAAGTTGACTTTAAACTAAGGGTGGTGCAACCGACCACTCAGCAATTGCACCCTGTAAAAACTTTCTTCTATTAAATGGTAAAACGACAACATATAAAAAACACAAGATAAAATTTAAACGTGTAGTGGACCTAACGATTTATTTTTCACACTTTTTACCTCTCGCTAAGAGAGGTATTGTATTCATGCTAAAAATCGCATATCCAGATTTTAATGAATAAGCACGTTTTAAGGTCCCTAGAATCCGATTATAACATTTTTACGATGATGTCCGTATGTGTGTGTGGATGTGTGTGTGTGTGTGTGGATGTTGGATTCACTTTATCTCAAATACTATAAGACTTAAGACATTTTTAACTACGGATTCCTCAATCTAACAATAATCGGAAGAGTCCAGTCAGTTTTGGTAACAATTGGACAACCGGAAGTAGTAGTTACAAGAAAAAAATTATCTAAATATTATTTATCGAAAATTTATGTAAATACTTATATTAAAGAACGTTAAATTCTTTATTCGATAAATATAAATTCATTATTATATCTTCTATAGATTTAGAGATAAAGAAAGGCATATAAAATAATTTGATGTAAAAAATCTCAGATCAAACTACTACAAGGCAAGAAATTCAAATGTTTGTAATTGACAAATAAATGTCACTGTCAAAAATATTTGTATGCCTCTGTCAAAAATATTTGTACATTATTGTGAAGATTATGAAAATAAAAAAAAGTCAACAACGCAAAAGAATATACGTAAAAAAGAATATAAAAGGAATTTGCGAAAACATGACGAATATAAAAAAAAAGAAAAGGACAGTAGAAAAAGAAAATTTCAGGATATTGAATATAAAGAAAATGTATGTATTGTACATAATTTATATTAAAATATTATTTTGTAGTCAGACATGAATATATGTATTTGTATTTAAACATATTTTTCGTTTTAGGCGTACAACCAGGTAAAATATCTGGCGAGAGGTTATGTGTTGGCCACATCAGATTTTTTTTTACGTTGTTATAAACAACTTGTGTACTCAAAAAACATTACAACAATAATAATACATTTTATTTATTTTTGGAGGACTAGATTCATTCACTCCTTAAAGCAAACTTGATATATAGTTCAGCCTTTGAAACGCGTAGTCCGCCTTCGACCTCCACAGCGTCTATATACTCAACTTACTCAACAGCGTCTGTACATTCAAAAGCTCGGACACAAGTCTCCTCTTTCATTACACTATCTGTCTATTTATGTAACTCTTTGTCTAACTTTCACAGCCTCAGTATCACCGACTGTCCATATGCCACAATTCTTCACGACTACTGCCGAGTATCCACTTCCACTTGCCGTTACTGTCCCCGTATACCTACCTTCCCAATACTCTTCAATACTACAGAGTATTCACTTCTACAGTTATCCCTGTATACCAGTAATTTCCCGACTCGCCGTTACTGTCCTTGTACTCTATAGCTTTCCAATACTCGTCAACACTACCAAGTATTCACATCCATAGCTATCCCAGTTAACCAGTAACTTTCCGAGTACCTACTCGACACCATACTGCATACACTCACCACGGTACTGCTGTGCTTCACTAACACTCTATGTGAATGTGTCTATATGTCTCTCCATGTAACTAACTAACTCCCAAGAATAGCTGCATCCCTTTTATACACCTGCTATTAACTTCCAGAGAGCTCTAGAATGTTCGACCGCATAATAACAATGAACACGAAAGGTTATTGCGTCATCGCTGTACCTAGACGCTTGTTCAGCGTAGCAGCGGGGCTCACACGTTACAATATGTTTGAATTGCTGTTGCCTGGAAACTTCATAGGCCCTCGGGCAATAAAAGCCAAATTGCGCCCGCTTTTGAAGGCGAAGAAACAAGTTTATATTTAAATGAAATTTCTTAAAAAAATTATTATTTATTACACACTTCTTTTATGATATAATATTTATTATTTAATATGTATTAGTATTCAATTACAATAAATGTATATTGATTGCAATGTCATTTTTTATTTTTCTACATCGAAATCACCAAAGCGTAATTGCCGTTTTCTGGGTAAAACAAAACCATCGTCATTGATCCACGGGTGGCCAAAAACTGCGTTTGCTAAATCCGGAACAAAGATGGCGACTACAGTCACCAGGATCCAAAAGAATTTCATCTGAAATAAAACATTTTTTATACAAATCTACAAAAAATCTGATTATTAAGGTTTGTTTTTAGGGTTAAAAATGTCATTTTAACCCTAAAAGTGTTAAAAAGTACCAGATCATTGTTTCTTTTGAATAAATAAATAAATATATCATCACGGCTTATTACCCATTGCTGGGTGCACCAATCTGCTTTATACACAGATATCGGTTATGATGAAATATTTGTACCGTGCGGGCGCTTACCAGGCATCACCTCACGGGCACTCATTGCTGGCGTGGAGAGTGCACCACAGGGGCCAATTTTGTGCCATTTAAAATTAGAAATATTTGGCGTCGGTCGGGATCGAACCCAGTTCCCCAGATTCGCGACCTGACACTCAGGCACGCGGCCACGAGATAGTAGAATTAAAAGTGAATTAGTTACCTTGGTAATGACGAATAGAACAACAAATAGACATTTTTGGATTAAAAGGAAAATTGTGTTTGCAGGAAAATAGTGTATGATATACGTAATATTAATAATGAGTTAATAGTTTGTATACTTGAAATAAGTTGTGAAAAATTGTCAGCCATCGGGATTCGAACCCGAGACACTTACCTTACCGGGATAGTGCTCTACCAACTAAGCTATTGGCTGCTCTCCTCTCGAAGGCTAAACAATCTTTCACTTTTAAAATCGTATAACTGTTAAGGATATTTCAGCCATTGACAGGAGAGCAGCCAATAGCTTAGTTGGTAGAGCACTATCCCGGCAAGGTAGGTGTCTCGGGTTCAAATCCAGGTTTATTTCTTATGATATACGTGTTAAAGGGGGTTTTATTTTCTTCAAACTTCCCTCTCATTTCGTTTCTCATAAAATAAAATTCACTTTTAACACGTACCATAAATAACTATTTCATTTTTTTACCTCTCGCTTAGAGAGGTATTGGATTCATGCTAAAAATCGCATATCCAGATTATATATATATATATATATATATATATATATATATATATATATATATATATATATATATATATATACAGGGTGTAAATGAAATAAGTGCATTAAATTTAACCAGTAATGTAACTCGACGAGAGCAACAATATTTCTTAATAACTTTTTTTTCTAAGTCTTTTAGATTTTGAGTTAAAATTCTTTAAAGATTTGCTGCATATTTCGGCGCGCGCCCATGGAGAACAAATGGCTTGTCGTCAGCTGTCTTATTCAAGTGCGATACAAACAGATCAAAAAATTATCGGTTATCGGTTACACTTGCAGTCACAGTAATTAATAAACGAATCAACGGAAATAACATTTATTATTAATTAATTCGTAATAGTACAATTTTTAAAATAAAGAAATTTAAATTTTGGATAACAAAATTACAAAGTTCTGAATTAAACCAGGCTTTTTCACCTGTGAATAGAGGAAGACAAGGAGGAACGAGGGGTAAGAGGTATCGATGAAGAGCAGAAGCATATAGTTATTAGGTTATGAGATGATTATTTATATTCGACAAATCATAATAGTTTAAATACGTTTTTCAAAAAATGTGAGTACAAACTTTTGTCCATTTAAACGAGGTACATGAGTACCAATAATTAGTGGTCCATTTATTGTTCCCGCTCAAACGTTTTTTAATGAAAATTTTTACAGCATTTTCGTCTGTTGAAATGTGTATTTTGCATAAGAAAGACACTTTCCCAAGTAAATTCAGTCTCATTAATGAACATTATGAGCCATTCCCAAAATCGAAGTCTGCTGAAAACATTGATATTTTTGCGCATGATATGAATACAACTGTTGCTTTATTTAAAATTGTCATATGTGACACTTCGTATTGTGATAAAGATGTACAAGATGAACAAATGTGCGAATATTAGGAACAGTATGATTTGGAAACGCTCCGTCTAAATGCGTTGGCAACATTATAATACTGTCTTCATATCAACCACAAATTAGAATGTAGTAAAGATACGAATAAATAAATAAACCATAGGTAAGTAATTACAATATCTGTGTACTCGCTATTTGTAAACGTAAGCATTTTGTCAGAATTTTACCTGATAAACAAATTTATTACTAATGTCAAAATATAATTGAATCGGTCATTTCAAAAACATCATAAGTCAGTTTTTTTACAAAATGTCGTTTTTGCCAGATTTCATGTCTACGTGGATAGACGCATACTCATGGCAAAAACTACACAATTTATGTTGCTCCTAATGTCTGAAATCAGGGTTTAAAATCTGGAGTCACTGCATAAACAACATTAGTCAATGACTTATGTTGTTTTTGCAAGAAATTAAAACTTTTCGATCTAGATGGCACTTTCGACAAAACTACTGATTGTCATCTCATTCATGTTTTTGTTGTGGTTGGTTACGAGCGTGATAGTGTGCTGTATGCATATGAAAATTTACAATGTCAACAAGTGGTTCAGAAAGTGACAATGAGCCAAAAAAAAAAAGAACGTGCAATCCCTTAAACTATAAACGAAAATTTATTAGAAACTCAAAAGTAAAAGGTAGGGAACATACAAATTGGAGCCGCAAATGATGTGTGTTCTATACTTTCGCATTTTTTTAATAATAACTTTGGTCCACAAGTCAAAATACTATATTTGTTTTCGGATGGATGTCCTGGACAAAACAAAAATAACACAGTAATCAGATTTTTATTGTCTTTAACAAATACTGGACGGTTTGAAAAAATTTATCAATATTTCCCCGTAAGAGGTCATTCTTTTTTGCCAAATGACCGTTATTTCGGTGTAATAAAGAAAAATATACGAAAACATGATCGCGTATATCTATTAAATGAATATTTTAATATGGTACGTGAATCTAGTTCAAAATTTACAGTGGAAGAGTGGAATACTGGTTCAGTTTACGAATTTAAAAAGTGATGGCCGACGTTCTACAAAAAAACTTGTTTATCTATAGAATCGTATGGTAAAAAAGTACCTAAAACTCAAAAATGTACCTTTTCACCTTCAACATATTATATGAATTTTGAATATGACTCTAACAAAAAAGGTACTATAGTTACTTCAGAATTCATTGATGGTTTAGTTAAAAATACTTTTGAACTAATAAAAAGGAAGACAGCCAAAATATCATTTCCTACCTCGAAGGCCTATAATACGAAGGTTCCAACAAATTCTAAAAAAATTGAGAACTTAAGACAAGTGGAATGTAGCATTATTGAGGAGCACAAACCCTTTTACCAAGAAATTTTTAATTGCCCTACCGAGGAAGAGGAATGTACTCAGCCAAACATTGAATCCGATGGAGAATATGATTATGTTCCTTAAAATATATTTTTAAATCCATTAATAATACTTTTGTTTTCATTTAGTTTTGTTTGTATTAGCAAGTTAAGTAAATAAAATATATTTTTGATCTAATTCTAAATGATTAATTATCAATCCCTTCAAAAACAACATAAGTCAAACAGACTTTTTTTTATTTATTTAAATTTTGGTCAACAATAAAATGATATAAATGAATCAGATCTACAGCCACAATGATTAGGAATAATAATTAGTAAGTTAAGATAAAAACAAGTTGCTATTTCTCAAGTAAAACAGTTTTTATTGATTTTCTCAAAACTTTAATTTCATGACTTATGATGTTTTTGAAATGACCGATTCAATTGCAACAACTGACAAAACTGTCAATTGCTAAAACAAAAATTTTCATAGCTATTCATTGACATATTACATAAATGGACCCAACGTAGAGAGAGAGGAATTGACGCTCACCTTAGAAAAGGAAAGACAGATAAGCGGGGCAACGTCAAACAAGAACATTGTTGTAATCTATTGTTTTGTTTGCTGGTCTGACAGTAGTGACTGGTAGTGACAGCTAGTAAAAGTGCAATATATTTCCTCAGAATATTAGTAAAAATAATATTCATATCTCTAACTAAGAAGTAGTTACAATACAAAGTGAGGAATTTTGATTTAATGTGGAATAGAAATAATTTGAATGTAGTTTGCTGGTAATTCAGGCTATGTTCTGTCATTCATGCTATGCAAATAAGTGTGATTTCATTTATATTTCAAAATTCTTTTAAAATGGTAATGTCAGGCAGTGCAAATGGATGCACAGTTCGTTATCAAAAAGACATAAAACTGTGAACTCCGTGAACAGACTGGCTTATTGCAGTTAGAAGACACAATTTGAAGCCATCCAAACATTCTGTGATATACAGAAATCATTTCGGATTATACCTAAAATGTATATAAAAATAGTTTTAAATAAATAATATTAGCTAAAGCAAAAGTACTTTTCTAAATTTGTTATTTTTACAAATAATTTAATATACGAATGACATATTTTGTTAAATCGGATTGTCATTTATTATGAATGAGATGAATATTCCTAAGCACTCTGTGTTATTTTTTCATCTTTTGACTTTGCCCCTAACTTAGCGCTGTCCTTTTCTAAGGTGTGCGTCAATGCTTATACAGTAGAGCAGTACCTACGTTGCGTCCTAGCTATTGCATTCAATTATTAGAAAAATACGTGGAACGACTCGTCAATTTACGGGGTGGTAAAAATGCTAAAAAAATATGCGATTTCGAGAAAAAGTTATTAAGAAATATTGTTGCTCTCGTCGAGTTACATTACTGGTTAAATTTAATGCACTTATTTCATTTACACCCTGTATATATATATATATATATATATATATATATATATATATATATATATATATATACACTATTATTCACGAAAGATGACTATTCAAGGTCATTTGTTCGAAGAAAGAATATACATCACTTTTTAGCAGTAGCTAAGCAACATTTTGTATTAGAAAGAGAAAGATTATTTGACCTATGTCTATTTAATTTATGTCGTGTGACAGATATACGTAAATAGTGGCATTACTTTCTAACACACTATAAATAATAATGACATATGTCATAGATTTACAGATACCTAATTATCTACTACACTTCCCACTGTGCTAATATTTACCCAGTGGCGTTGACGTTTAAATTAAATTATTATTCCTTGGTTTATACGTTAAATCTATGTTTTTGTATTTTGAAAAAACATAAATGAAGAATATATATCATTCAGAAAGGCATTATTTAGAAAGAAACACAACTTTAAAATAAATTACTCTTATTTTTCCATTTAAAATGTGTCCATAAATATTTCATGTTGCACGCCTATGCATACGAAATGCACTGAAGTTATCTGCAAGTAATATTATATCAGACGGATCACAAATGACCTTGAATAGTCATCTTTCGTGAATAATAGTTTATATATATGTATATATGTATATATTTATATATATATATATATATATATATATATATATATATATATATATGCGTGCGGCGTGCGTGCGTGCGTGTGTGTGTGTGTGTGTGTGTGCGTGTGTGTGTGCGTGTGTGTGTGTGTGCGTGTGTGTGTGTGTGTGTGTGTGTGTGTGTGTGTGTGTGTGTGGATGTGTGTGTGGATGTTGGATTCACGATTTCTCAAATACTATAAGACTTAAGACATTTTTAACTACGGATTCCTCAATCTAACAATAATGGGAAGAGTCGAGTCAGTTTTGGTAACAATTGGACAACCGGAAGCAGTAGTTACAAGAAAAAAATCATCTAAATATTATTTATCGAAAATTTATGTAAATACTTATATTAAAGAACGTTAAATTCTTTATTCGATAAATATAAATTCATTATTATATCTTCTATAGATTTAGAGATAAAGAAATGCATATAAAATAATTTGATGTAAAAATTCTTAGATCAAACTACTTCAAGGCAAAAAATTCAAATGTTTGTAATTCACACATAAATGTCACTGTCAAAAATATTTGTATGCCACTGTCAAAAATATTTGTACATCATTATGAAGATTTTTGTGGTCACTGAACATCTGACCGAAAGGTCACCGAACAAGTAGGTTTCTGCTGAATACACTTTTAACATTTCACGCAGTAGCATATTAAATAATAAAGGTGAAATTCGAACATACTGTTAAAATATAATCTTTTTTGTAAGCCATATTAAGAAAATAACATTCGCTTTAGCGCGCGTAAATAAGTGACCAGGACCATCTGACAGTAGTTTATTTACGGGCAGCTGGTCGGTGACCATTCCGTGAACGGTCTCTAGTGAACAGTGCCTACAGCAGAAAAATGCTCAGCGACGACATGCCTGCTGAATGCGCCCATTATCTTCTACTTTTACCCGCTAATGTATCTCTCTTGGGGTGCGGTCAGAATTATGCTATCATAGCTTACAGTGCTCAGACCGCTCACAGCTGGTTCTAATTGAATGAGCGTGCTGACGACGGTGAACGCGTTAACGATTCGGACCGTTCGTAAGCGCTCTTACTTCTTGCTTGTCATTTGTGAGTTTAAGTTTGATCATTTCATTAGTTTCCTCTAAAAAAAAACCTTTTCTACGTTAACAACTTCCATCTTAACAAACAATTTCATTGTTTCCGCAAGCAATGGCAAAAAACCTCAAACGTGCTTACAGCGCATACACTGTCTCTCCTCTTGGGCGTGAGCACTGTTAGCATGAAATTTTTACGTCACCTCTGACGTCATACACCTCTCAGCGTTGTTCGGACCAACTGTTAGCGCACTGTCGGTACTCAAAGCGTGATTCGGGCCGCACCCTTGGAGAATACAGTTATGTGCCATGTACATATAATGTGGGGTCGGATTATCACTACATTTAAACATCATTGTGAACATGTGATAAATTACTCTATGGTCCCCATCGACCCGGTTTTTGAAATTAATAATGAGTTATTCAATATTTTATTACTCAACTACCAGAGTCATATGCCGCATCGACTCGCTCGTTTCGATGTTGGAGCGACAGCAGTCAGTTTAGTTTTGGAACATGTATGGGTTGACCACCAAGGAAACTGACTGCTGTACCCCAACATCGAAACGAGCGAGTCGAGGTGAAAAACTCTGGTAGTTGAGTCCGTTTTAAAAAAATATTGTTCTTTTTCTCATTAGTCAAATTAATAGCTTATTTCACTACCGATGTGTCAGAAGAAACTGTACTAATTCTTAATTCCAGTTTTCGCGGCGCTTTACTGGAAGTTACGAGAAAAGTGAAACACTTCCACCTAGGTGATTTTTAATGGGAACTTAGGATTTTAGAATTTTACTGTTGCCATCTACTGAGTTCCGAATTAACTTTTTAGACAAAGACGACAAGCTAGAAGAAAAAGACAGCAAAGCACTACTATGACCTCTTAGATAGAATCTAAAACAGTATTAAATGTGTTGGATAATTTTGTGTTTCGGTATTATTAATTTTTTTACAATATATTATCAGCTAACAAATAATTGTTATAACAAAACTGATAACTCATCATACGTCATACACCACCGCAAAATAAAACAGCAAATATCAAATCGGATTAAGATAATACGCTGCGAAGAGAAGAGAGGCAATGGTACTACAAAACTGTCTCTTTCTTCAAGCCTGCCGTCTTCTTCTAAAGACATGTAGTACTGGAGGGAAGAATATGTGTTGTGTGACATCAATTTCATAAGTCCCCATTCCAAAAAACAAAAAAATGGACTATGTCAAGTTGAATTATTATAAACACTTTTATCAATAACAAATTATAATACCTACTTTTAGAAAAGAAAGATTATGTACAAACAACAAAATTTAAATTCAAGTGTAATATCAAACCATTTAATTAGACTGTAGACTGACTAGTATAAATAAGAGGGTAAATTGAAGAGTTCGCGGCCTAATACAGAGAGGGTAGCACTAAACGCACAATTATTTTTTGTGAGGTTATGTGAATTGTCCTTAGTTTCTCTACTCTACGAAGTTTTACGTTAATCTGCCAATTTTGGACTTAATTGGAATTTTTTAAATTATCTTGTTTTTTTTGCGTCCACTGTTTTGACTTTGTTTCAAGGTGATAGTGGGTGGTGAAACTCATGTCTCTTCCAATAATATAATAGGATCAGTTTCATAACGGAGGAGTAAGTTGGGCGACATCTGGAAACGAATACGTTTCTGGTCACCCATATACTGAGAGAACCCACCTAGCAAAATTGTTTGTCATTCCTAACTCATTGGTCAGAATGTTTTGAACCTGTTCATAGAATATGCGAAGATCATCTTCAATGATTTCCCTTCCATGGTTAAATTCAGCTGCCACTTTTTCACCATTGTGTATGAAGGACAAGACCCCATGGAGTCTCAAGGCCGTCTGCTTGAGTGTCTGATCGAAAATCTGGGAACCAAGGTACGATTCCGATCGAACTAAAATTATTTAGAATTTTAAATAGCACAAGAATAATCCCTGTGGTTCACTCTAATGTCAACGTCAGCAATAAGTGCCGGTGCGGTGAAGCCTGGTAAACGCCTGCGAGATACGACTATGTCATCATCATTACCGTTATCTGCTTACCTGTAAATGAGATTGGCACACCCAGCAATGGGTAATATGCAGTGATGCCATATTTATTTAAGAGGGACAAGATCGTGTGCAGGTATTTGATAGTAAAATAAGGTCTTCTTTTTTCATTTTTAAAAAATCTGATGTGGCCAGCACATTCCCTTGCGTCATTTCTATGTATTTTGTATATAGGTCATACAGAAAGTTCCTTGCACAAGATTCTATTTCTTGTACATTATCTTAAGGCAGTTATATGTATTTTATACAAATTCCGTACAGAAAGTTTCTAACAAAAGATCCTATATTTCCAGTATAATTATAACACAAACATACTATCAACTGCACTTGACACTGACACCTTTCAATCAGAATTTTCTTAATATAGCAGCTGTTTCCAATGTTATAGCATAGCTGGCTAATATATGATATTTAATTTCTTTATAATTTTTACCTTCCGTCACTTTTAGGTAAGGAAGGTATTGTCTAGTCAAAAAAATCGGTGGTGAGTTTTTGATGAATAAGCACGTTTTAGGGTCCCTAGAATACGATTTTACTATTTTTACGATGATGTGTGTGTATGTGTGTGTGTGTGTGTGTGTGTGTGTGTGTGTGTGTGTGTGTGTATGTGTGTGTGTGGGTGGGTGTGTGTGGGTGTGCGTGTGTATGTGTGTGTGTATGTTTGTGTGTGCGCGTGTGTGTGTGTGTGAGTGCGGGCGCGCGTGCCTGCGTGCGTGTGTGTGTGTGTGTGTGTGTGTGTGTGTGTGTGTGTGTGTGTGCGTGCGTGCGTTCGTGCGTGTGTTTCACAAAATTTTCTAATGCGATAACTCTAATACTACAATTCCAAAAATTATAATTCTTTCGTATTCCTCTTCGTTACATCCATGTGAAGAGCTGATTAGATTTTGATTAGAATTGATCAACCGGAAGTACCATCATTTGAAGATTTTAACAGTTTTTCTTGAAAAAACGATGTTAAATATCATTTTTTCACATTTAATGTTATTATACATATTAAAGAATATTTTATTCTCTATATGATTTGAATGCATTTTATACTTCATATTAAATGGATATAGAGTTAAAAAATTGTAAAGAAATTAAATATCAGCCAGCTATGTTATAAGTCTGGAAACAGCTGCTACATTAAGAAAATTCTGATTGAAAGGTGTCAGTGTCAAGTGCAGTTGACAATATGGTTGTGTTACAATTTTACTGGAAATATAGGATCTTTTACTTTCTGTATGGAATTTGTATAAAATACATACACCTGCCCTAAGGTAATGTACAAGAAATTAAATCTTTTGCAAGGAAGTTTCTGTATGACATTTATACAAAAATACATAGAACTGACGGAAGGTAATGTGCTGGCCACATCAGATTTTTTTAACTTTATATCCATTTAATCTGAACTATAAAATGCATTCAAATCGTATAGAGAATAATATATTCTTTAATTTTTATAATAACATTAAATGTGAAAAAATGATATTTAACATCGTATTTTTAAGAAAAACTGTTAAAATCTTCAAATGAGGGTACTTACGGTTGACCAATTCTAACCAAAATCTAATCAGCTCTTCACATGGATGTAACGAAGAAGAATACGAAAGAATTATAATTTTTGGAATTGTAGTATTAGAGTTATCGCATTAGAAAATTTTGTCACACACACACACACTCACACACACACACACACACACACACACACACACATATATATATATATATATATATATATATATATATATATATATATATATATATATATATATACATACATACATACATACATACATACATACATACATACATACATACATACAGACATCATCGTAAAAATAGTAAAATCGTATTCTAGGGATCCTAAAACGTGCTTATTCATCAAAAACTCACCACCGATTTTTTTGACCAAAGACAATACCTTCGTTACCTAAAGGTGACGGAAGGTAAAATGTCATTGCTCACGTTAATTTTAAAAAAAGTCCATGCCACAAATTAGCGGGTAAACGTAAAACTTTGCACGGACACTAATGCAGATCACAGTACCTTACAAAAAATAATTGTTCGTCTAGTAATTAGCCTATTTCACATTTTTTAAAAAAAAAGTATTTTAAATGAACGTTTATGCAATATTTTTCATAATAATATAAAAAAATATTGTTATTTTCGAAAATAATTAAATAGAAAGAATGGCGTCAGAAATACTCGTGAAAAATAACCCCCCACTCCTTTAACGTCGGAGTACATACAGTCTTTTTTTATTTAATTTTCTGCAAGAACAGGACAAACCAAGAATTTTAATGCAAACGCAACTTAAAAATTGTTCTTTATGGTCGAGCGCACGTCTTGTTTTTATAGTTAAATAACCTATCAAATTAATGTAATCGCTTGTAGTTTTTGTTATAGCAGCTCGTCACTCATATGAATTCCCTATATATTATTTTAATTGGCGGCTCAAAGACGGCGTATAAATATATAACGAATATCAAGTTAGGGGAGGAGCCTACCAATGTACCAAGTAGAGAAATTCAAATAGCGTAGGCGTGGCTATAAGTCCAGTACTGCAATTCTCAAACATTTTTTATTTGAATATAAATGTTTTGCATTAAATCTAATAATTTAAATACACTTCCAATTATACATCATGTAGACTTGTACAGTATAATAATATTAATTTATTTTTTATAAATATGATTTAGAAATAGCATATATTTCAAGAACATTTAGGTCCATGAAGAAAACAGTTTGATATATTTACTTATTTCGTGACGTCACATCTATATTTTCAAATTTCGGGGTACTATATCTCGCTTATTAATAGGAATTTTTTCTCCGGATTTTCATCGACAGTCTTAGTTTTACTTATACGTTCAGATGAAATTATATAAAAAAAAAGATGGAATCCCCTATTATATAAATCTAAAAATAATAACAATACAACTCTAGTGTAATTTCCCTCGCCCAAATTTTAAAGTTTCCAGCGCGAAACAGGTATAGTTTGGATTTTTTGTGGCAGGCTTCAAGTTATTATCTTCTGAACAAAGAAATGACAAGTAGTAAATCTACAGTCTTTGTCCTAGTTTTGTTTGCGTCAAAGCCAGTAGATATACTACATGTCATTTCTTTCTTCGGAAGATAATGACGTGACCACAAAAAATCCGAACTATCTATACGTTCTCTCGTTGAACGAAGTATACTCATTAATTTATATATATATATATATATATATATATATATATATATATATATATATATATATATATATATATATATATATATATATATTTTCTAAGATAGTTAAATTTTGACTTTGGTATGCTACCCCAATTAGGGTGACCATATTATTTTCTTCGAACCTAGAACAAATCGAAAAAAAACTAGGACATTTACAATTTTTAAAAAGAGGACAAATAGAGGACATTTCCACAAAATATTTTATTTATAAAAAAATACGGGTAATAATTTTTTTTCAAAAACTGGCACTTATTAATACATTAATTCTGTAAATTGAAGCCAGTTAATATAAAATTCATGTTTACAATTAAAAAACATATATTTATTTCAATGAACAACCATTTTATCAAAGATATTTTGATAATTTTTTTAATTCATAATTTTAATTATGCGATTACTTTACAAAACTAGGACACTCAGTATAAACCCGGGAGGACGTCCGAGGACGCCTTCAAAAAGAGGACATGTCCTCGTAAACTAGGACGTCTGGTCACCCTAACCCCAATGATTTGCCAACTACATACGATTTTTTGTCTAATAATACAATACAATTTCAGGGCAAAATACTCATGAAGAATATAGTGAATGTGAGGCAGCGTGCCAACCGACTTGCACCAACAGAAACCCAATCTGCCCTTCTTTTCACTGCGTACATGGATACGTGTGTGTTGAAAATTACATCAGGGATCCCAAAACAAAACAGTGTGTCCTTCCTGAGCAATGTTCAGTGACGATATAAATATATATCCATTTCTCAGCTATTGAAATGCGAGTATTGTGCTTTTGTGTGTATATCAAAGAAAAAATATTAAAGTTACTTTAACTAAACTTTTACATTGAACTTAATTATGACAACATTTCTTAATAATAGGTTTGTTCCTACACGACTTTTTGGATGCGTTCATGTACGCATTCATGAAGCCTTTTGTGCGCATGTCTTGTTCATGTACTCATTCAGGCATGAGGCATGTGTAAGAAACTTCGTATGGTTGGAACAACGGAGAACGCACTTGTCATCATCATAAATAATTACTGTTTCCTCTGCAGAAAAAATATCGGTCAATAAATTATCGAGAAACAAATATTATTTATCATATTATATACCTAAGTAATTACATTTTTTTTATTCGACGTTGGCCAAATAATAAATTCATTTTTGAATCAGATACCAATGATTCTGGATCAGATTAAAATTCCAAATCATTCATTATGTTCACTTATGAAAGCAGATAAACAATCATTGGCGAAAAAATTCAAAGTGGGTGACGTCTGGTGGCAGATTTGTGAACTAGAGGAATAAGGAAATGTTGATAGCATACATTGAAACGTATGTAATTTTAAACAGGTTTAATTTATATTTGTTGTAAAAGAAAGTGACATATATAGTGTCTATTACATTTTCAGGTTTAAATAATGATCGGTAAATGTCATAGATACTGCTCAGTACCACAATGCAGTAATTGCAAGTCAAAAAGTGTAAGTTTACACTATATCCCAAGCAGAGCTGGGCAAAGTACCGGAAAGTAGTACTTGAAGTACAAGTACCAAGTACCTTAATGTTTCTAAATGTACTTGAAGTACAAGTACCAAGTACATGAAAAAGTACTTGTAAGTTTGGGTGCAAGTACTTTTTCAGATAATTGATATTTTTCTGATTATATGGACCTTAAAAGGTGATTATTGATAAAAATTTCAATACCGACATATATTAGGTTATTTAAAACAAGCGTTCCTCGCTGGGACTGCCGTATCACCTAAAGATTGCATGACGTAAAATTGACGTCATATGATCGCCACGCGATACAAGAAGCTGTACCGAGATGTTAGAATAACGTCATTTTTACGTCATGCGATCGCCAGACGATACGGCAAAGTCCCAGTACTGTAGTTAGGTAATAAAAACATTATATATATATATATATATATATATATATATATATATATATATATATATATATATATATATATATATATATATATGCAGATTAGAATTAATTTATTACGCCAAAAAATTTCCAAATTTATCTTTACATTCATATTATCGCTGAAAATATATGTATTAATGAAATTCACATAATTATGTGCTACAGGAATAACACCACACCACTGCAAAAGAAATACTGACAGACAAACAATTCTCATAACATTGTTAACTTTTAAATTATTCATCGCACTTCAAGTACATTTAAAGTAATTCAATTACATTTAAAATACTTCACGTACATTTAAAATACTTCAAGTACATTTAAAGTACTTCAAGTATTTAAAAATACTTCAAGTACTTTTCATTGTACTTCAAGTATTTTTCCAAGTATCAAGTACCAAGTACATGTGAATAGACTTACTTTGTCAAGTACAAAGTACTATAAATAGAAAGTACTTCAAGTACAGTACTTGAAGTACTGAAAGTCCTTGCAAGCCTAATAAAGTACTTTTTATATTTTGCGTTCATAATGAAGTCATTACGATACGCAATTGCGTATCGTAATGACCTTCATTTCGATACGCATTTTTTTGTTTTAAACGGTTGGTACTAGATGACGTTTCTTTAACCCATTTTTACCTAATTTATTTTTAGTTAATTGACAATTCATTTTAATAATATAATATCGATATTATTATTATTATTTTATTTAGGGAAGATTATTTACATGAAAATGTACAAATATAATCACAAATTGATTAAGTAAATGTTAATATAATGTTCGAATTAGTCCACACAGATGGACCTAGTAGTACTAAAAATTTGTAGTTTGAACCTATGAACGATAGAAAATTATTTTTAATTAATTTTAAAGCAAGTTTTAGTTCAAATATAAGAAAAAATAAAAATTTCCTCTTCACTGAGGCTGAAAGGGTTAAATTATCAAACGTCAAAGCTGGAAGATAAGAAATTTCAATATAACCTCAAAATTTCTTTTACTTAATAAATCACTTTATTTAATGAATATAATAATAATAATACATATTTTCGCCTTACTTTGCATTTCAAAATAAGCAATCAAAACATTCTCTGTTACGCCTTTGACATTATTTTCTTTACACCATGTGTCAAAATTTGCAAATTCTCATAAATCTCGCGCGATTTTTTAGGAAGTAGATTATTTACTGTAGTCTGAACTATATTACGTAGCTCAGGCGGAGTGCAACTGATTTCATCTTCCATGATTACACTAAATTCACTTAAATTTGTTCGTAAATATTGAAATGACATGAACTTTCAAATAATAATTGAATGTGGTCAATTCAATGTTACCAACTACAACATTTTACGTACAAATTTCCCTAAATCAACTCGGTTTAATATTAACAGTTTTTGAAAATATTTTAGTTTGTAGAAGGCGCAAAATATAAAAAATAGTATAAAGAACTCATTTTATAAGACTTTCTTTCGCACTTGTCAATTAGAAAACTCGCTAACGCTCGTTTTCTAAATTTTGACGCGTGCGAAAAAAACATGTCTTATAAAACACGTTCTTTAATATACTATTTCTTGCAAGTATTGCCCAGTTCTGATCCCAAGTGACAAAATGTGATCTTGAAACTTTCTTCCCATATAGCTTTGACATCTCTAGTCGGTTCTTTTTTTTCTTTTTCAAAACAGGATGGCAAAATTCTTCTAATTTATAGCCAAACTATACTGTTTATCATCCGTTTTAACAAGTTTTCCCCTTACTTATTCCAAATCGGTACAACTTAATTTTTCTATTTCTTCTGCTCTGTAATACACAAACCCATAAACAAATAAATTAATAACATAATAATAATAATGATAACTTTTGTTGTAAAACAATAAATATAGTTTTGATTTTTACTAACCTGTTTATATGCAACAAAACTGTAACAATATGTTTACATTTGCCCCCCAATCCTGCTCTACAACTAAATTTTGCTGTCCAGTAATTTATATTCTTATTTAATAAAATTTCAATCGTATGAGGATCTCCACTCAAATGACTGGTTTTTAAACAAGAACCCAGTATTGTACCTGATTCATCATCTATTCTTCCACAAAGCAATACATGTCCTGCCTTAAAAACTGCTTAGCTTTCCTTTATAGGACGTGCAGAAGCAATGTGTTCAAAAATATCACCTAACTTTATTTTAATTTTCTCCATACTAAAAACTTTGCACTTTGAAATGCATATTGCCAGCAATAAGGAATGAGAGAACTCTCCTTATTTCTCCGCCATCTTGCTACCGTCCGGCCTGCCACCTATAGTTCAGTTTTTTCGCCAATAGGGGTGCGGTCCGAATCACGCTTTGAGTACCGACAGCGCGCTAACAGTTGGTCCGAATCATATTTACAACGTTCACAGTTTGCGCTGTGAGGTGTATGACGTCAGAGGTGACGTCAACATTTCATGCTAACAGTGCTCACGCCCAAGAGGATAGGCAGTGTAAGCGCTGTACGCACCGTTTCATGTTGTTTACGCCATTGCTTGCTGAAACAATGAAATTGTGTGTTAAGATGGAGTTGTTAACGTAGTAAAGGTTTTTTTTAGAGGAAACTAATGAATTGATCGAACTTAAACTCACAAATGACAAGCAAGAAGTAAGAGCGCTTACGAACGGTCCGAATCGTTAACGCCTTCACAGTCGTCAGCGCGCTTATTCAATTCGGACCAGCTGTGAGCGGTCTGAGCACTGTAAGCTATGATAGCATGATTCGGACCGCACCCTAGGTTAAGCTTCGATATTTGCCTCGCTGTGCGCACGTGCTGACAAATCAAATAGTACACAGCACAATGGATGGATCAGACAGTCGGCGGATGAGTTCACGTATGCGTCCGAAGTCTGTAGAAACAAACATATCAACAGTCCGATGGATTGTACAACAGTCGGTTGGAATGATATTTTTAAAATGCGCATGCGTCTGACATACATATGACAGTCCGGGCTGGCAGTAGGAACAAACCTATTATTGTTTTATATTAATTTAATTATTTTTTTATTTTAAGTTTTTCTTGTAAACCTAACACGATATTGAAAAGGACACCAAATACAAGGGAAGACTATGACCAACACGATTTTTAACACAGTGCCATGTGGTGCCAACGTGGTCTCGCAATTTTTTAACCGTTCTGGCCGAGTGAGACCTATGTGGACTCATAATGTCAAATTACTTGTTCGGCTGCGTGGTACCGGACTAGTCATGAATACAGCATTAAAACTTATGTTAGATGGTAGAGTGCGACCTAACAACCATGTTTAGCCTACTGATGTTTTGAGACCAATGTGACTTCTCGTGGCCATCAATTCAGAGTTCTACAAATAGTAATTTAAAAATAATTAATTTCATAATCTGGTACTTTATAATGAATTCTTGTAGTTAGCAACCATTTACAAGGAAAAAATGGTGGTGGCCCCTGGAACCCATTTTTTCTTTTTTTTAAATGGTGGTACTTAAAGTTTTAAAATTATAATAGAAAACGACATTGTTTATTATTTACCAGCAACACACCCTTGCTTCGCCCAGGAACACTATTGAATTTACCACTAAAAATTTTGTATAACCAAGGTTTCATAAAATCACCTTGGGCGCGTTTCAAAACCATTCAGAATTGTGTTCGAAAATTAACTCACAGTTAACTGGACACGTTCGGAAATTTTAGAGTTAACTCTATCTTTATCATAATTAGCCATTAAAGCTCGGATTATATGCAAAATGCATATTTTTGTATTTTTTTGCATATTTGACCTATTTTTTGCATATTACATTGTAATGTGCATATATGTGCATATTTTCTAAATTTTACGTTATTTTTATCAATTTCAGTAAAATTCTCATAATAATCCTTGCTTTTTTTGCATATTTCAATGCGATGTGCATATTTTTAAAATTTTACGTAATTTTTATCAATTTCAATCAAATTCTCATACTTTTGAAGAACAATGTAGTCACCGAACCAGTACGCCGTCAAATATTAATATTACCCAGAATTTCATTCATGGTTGTAATTTCCTAATCCACTAGTTCCCCTTCCCTGTTATACACCAGTAAAATCAAAGCAATCCGGCGCTTGCGCAGAGCTATTCTTACAGACAAGTGCAGCTACATTTGCAGATATATATGTCTGCACTCGTCCAATGTGAGTCTCACAAATCTCACTCTCACGAGCAGTATATTTTATTTTTATAGGTATATTCCTAATCCCTTACAGGGAAAGTAACGGTCAGTCTAGCTTTAAATTTTTTGCCGGTTATGTATAAACACATACTGAGTGACAGAAGGCAATCATTTAAAATGGGTAACTTGGAAAAACATTTAATTATTATTGCAAATGAAAATGTATTCCGCAGTCCAGGTGTAAGTTTCTGTAAATATTCATATTAAGCATGTAAATATAACTGTATTTATAAACAAAGAAATTTGTTAAAAACATTATTTTGTTCATATTTTACATAATAATAATTCTATGTTGTATTTAAGTTTTCACAGTTATTACAACTGATGTGTAGATGGAGGTGAGTAATTATTTACTATATTTTTTGTATTCTTGTATTGCATATTTTGCATATATTTTTGCATATGCTGTACACCTACCTGCATATTTTCCAATAAAATCCTGCATATACGTATATGCGCATATTCTTCCTATTTTCCTTGCATATAAATCCGAGCTTTACTAGCTATATTTTGCTATTTCTCTTTTTTGTATTATTTGGATAATGAAATAACATACTATATACTAGACGTCTAGAGTAATTTATTAACTGTTTATATCTATCGGATATGTATACATACATAAATTTTAAAGTAAAAAAATAAGCATTTATAATTATATCTAATATGAGGCGGACCTAACCATTTCAACCAATCATTGATTAAAAACTTGTCATTTTTTGTCATGTGAATTATTACGCAATTATTTTAAAATATTCTCTGATTGTGAGAATAGATTATAGTTTTTTAGTAAGTACATTACATTATAAATGTAAAATACATATTAGTAGAAAATTCACTGTGTGGTCTTTTAACGTATACAAATATATTGTTTTCGTATTTATATACCAATCATGTTCTACATAACATTTTTATTTGGAATATTATGTTGTGAAATTGTATCAGGTAAATTATTGACGTAATGCCTAAAACAATAAGGCCCGATATTTTCATTACTTGTTAAACAGTCTGTTAATATAATATAATATATATTGTCAGTTAAAAGAAAAACATAGCATCGATATTATATCATAAGTTGTAAAAATTACACATGTGTCAAATTTTCGATACTACATTGCTCTTATAACCGACAGTTAGTTAACAATCTGTTTAACCGGTGATGAAAATAAGTATAGTAAGAAAAACTTAAAAATAAATAAAATCCTTTATTAAAAAAAATATTTTTCTTTTACTTTACACGAATTTTTAATGATTTGCCAGTAATAAACTAAAACCATATGTGTAGATATTTAAAAAAGATTACATTTCAGCTGGACAGCATCTTTTTTTTAAAAATTTAAAATTACGAGAATGGATTGGAAAATTCGCGGTCTAACACAGGAAGGACAGCAATAGACGCATAATTATTTTTGTGAAGTTATGTGAACCGCCATTAGTGTTTTACATTAACCCCCGCTAAATTGTGAATTAACTGGATTGACTTTTTAAAAATTTTAAAAGTGGAACAGCTTGCAATGATTAAATATCCGCATAAAAAGGGATTAACTTCGAAGCAAATTAATAAAACCAAGGTAAATATTTTGTGAACATCAATATACGTATAAAACTAAAAACTATTCGCGATTCAAGTTAGTTTTGCTGCCATGTTTTGTGATGTCAGATTGCGGTCTAACTAAGTGACAGATGAACTAATAACTAACCTAGTTGTTTGTGTGAACAGCTACACTCAGAAAAAAAAATTGTTGGAACAACCAAAATACTGTTAATTCAACACTATTTTTCGTTTGTCTAGAGGCAATAACGTGATCATGTTGAACGAAACACTACCTTTTTGTTAGAATTTCTGTTCAGTACAAAACTGTTAATTCGTTTGTTCCAACTATTTGGATTTGTTAATTCAATGCAGTACAAATTATTGTTTCAAACAGCATGAATATTTTATTTTAGCTAGATATAGTTTTGAATCAAATAAGTGTGACTTTTGCAACAAATACAACAGTATATTGCATTATGTAAAATAGTCATTTAGTAGAAATAACTTACGTTTTGTTTAAATTTGTTTATTTTCTTATCGCAAAACTTTAAATTATTATTACAAACACTTATAACATTTCTGTCAATAAAAATATTCCTTTAAACCAAAATTAATTGCATTAATGTAACTAATAAATAGGTTTCATTGAAAGGATTTTCATATTAATTTAACTTATATCAATTAGTTTTTGTGTATTAATTTAAAATCAGTTCAGTTTTGCAAATAGTATTTCTTTATTACAAAAATATCCTTAGAAATAATACAAAATATTATTTGTACAATATATATAGTTACTTACATATTAAGGGGGTTTTATCGCTCAGCGCTCCTAGCTTAGAAATCCCCGACATCCTCAGGTGCCCGCGCTGGCAGCCTATGTGCTATGACAACATGTTGTCTCTATTTATCTAGCTCCGTTCTTGTTTATAAGATTTGATTGGCTAGCGACTATTATTTATTATTCACCCCCCAGTCTGGGCATTGGGCACCCTGAACACTGCGAAAAGATTTTCCGTGAAACTTTTAAATAAATTCCACTTATTACAATCAGAATGGTTAAAAAAATAAAACAAAAAATAATGTTCCATACAACAGGATAATTATAATTCTTTCGTATTTCACTTCGTTACATCCATACGAAGAGCTGATTAGATTTTGGTTATAATTGGTGAAACTGAAGTACCCGTTTTTTCTTGAAAAAACGATGTTAACTATCATTTTTTCACATTTAATGTTATTATAAATATGAAAGAATATTTTATTCTCTATACGACTTGACTGCATTATACTTCATATTAAATGGATATGGAGTTGAAAAATTATAAAGAAATTAAAATTTATAAAGCAGCCAGCTATGCTATAACTTTGGAAACAGATGCTATATTATAGCTATTAACATACCTACAAATGTTACGAGTATCATAACATCCGTGGTTTGTTCAATAAATTATCGGTTTCAGATAATGAAGTCATTATTATTAAATATTATATTTTGAAATTCTTTTATTAATGCTGCTTTCAGAATGCTATGCCACATAACAATTATTTTGACGTATTTCAATATGACAAATATTCAAGTTAAGTGCTTTATTCATCATGTTTATTATTTTAGAATAAAGTAAACCGTGTTAAGAAAGATACACTAACGTAATCTGTATTTATTATTGGACAGCATTATACTTTCATTTTATTTTCATTTTGTAGACTGTTGTTGACAAGTCTGTATTGTAATAATATTACCGTACAGATAGTTATTACTTAGTTACCAGCCTACTTTTGTACATGTAAACAAAGGCTTAATCTCCTGAAACCGATAAAAAAAATTATGATTGAAAGATGTCAGTGTCAAATGCAATTGACATACTATGTTTGTGTTATAATTTTCCTGGAAATATAGAATCTTTTGCTAGAAACTTTCTGCATGGAATTCATATAAAATACATACAACTGCCAAAAGACAATGTACAAGAAATAGAATCTGTTGCAAGGAACTTTCTGTATGAAATTAGTACAAAATACATAGAACTGACGGAAGGTAATCTGATGGCCACATCAGATTTTTTTATTCTTGATTTCGGCAACAATAATAACTCATTGCTCGTAAATTACTGTATGCTAATGTATAGAAACCGCGTTCGGATTTCTAACGTTTCAATGTTATAAATTATAAAATATAATTAATATAAATAAAACGAAATTAATATAATCATATTTTTTATATTATTGTTTTATACTGTGATTAAATTTTCAAAATCTTAGAAAGAATGTTTTTTTAAATTTTTATATTAGTAAATCGGTAAATTGTAAAATATTAACTAAAAGCCTGAGAAATGTGAGAGATTGGAATTAGAGGGAGAAAGAATGAATTAGTGCAAACCAACTTCTCCCACTACACTACATCGCGCGCGCCCCTTCCTTTAGATGAAAATAGAAAATATGATTACCACCAGGGGCGCGTTAGATCAACGCATGCAATTTTAAAATTTATTTAACAAATTACTCGTCTACTATTTGATAATTTTATATAACAATGTGATACAAACATTTTAATTTACAATGCAATTCTAGTTGCGAAGAGTTTTTCTCAGTATTATTTTTTTTTATTGTTTATATATGAAAATAATAACAATTTAATAAATTTGCCAACGTAGCTAGTTTTTTACTGCGTTTGTCTTTGTGTGGTATTTTTTTCAGATTTATAGGTTAATTAGGTTGGGAGTAATTTGTTAAATACTTTTTTTACTGTGAGAGAAGCCCCACAGACACACGGTATATATATATATATATATATATATATATATATATATATATATATATATATATATATATATATATATATATACGTGCACAGACATCATCTTGAAAATGTTAAAATTGGATTCTAGGGACCTCAAAACGTGGTCATTTACCTAAATCTCGACATGCGATTTTTAGCACGATCCCTATACGTCCCTTAAGAAGGGTAGTGGGAGATAAAGATGAGAATTAGCTTAAACTTTTTTGCGAAGCGTTAATTTGACCGACGTCAAATATTTCCAATTTTAAATGGCACAAAATTGACACCTGTGGTGCACTCTCCACGCCAGCAATGATTGCTCGTGAGGTGACACCTGGTAAGCGCCCGCACGGTGCAAATATTTCATCATTACCGATATCTTTGTACAAAGCAGATTGGCACACCCAGCAATGTTATTTATTTATTTATTTATTTATTTATTTATTTATTTATTTATTTATTTATTTATATATTTATTTATTTATTTATTTATTTATTTATTTATTTATTTATTTATATATTTATTTATTTATTTATTTATTTATTTATTTATTTATTTATTTATTTATTTATTTATTTATTTATTTATTTATTTATTTATTTATTTATTTATTTATTTATTTATTTATTTATTTATTTATTTATTTATTTATTTATTTATTTATTTATTTATTTATTTATTTATTTATTTATTTATTTATTTATTTATTTATTTATTTATTTATTTATTTATTTATTTATTTATTTATTTATTTATTTATTTATTTATTTATTTATTTATTTATTTATTTATTTATTTATTTATTTATTTATTTATTTATTTATGTATTTATTTATTTATTTACATACCCACATATTTACATATTCTGGAAACTGTATTGATTTCCTTTCCTATTGTTCTATTTACTTTTTTCTTTTAAATACATTACTGTTATTAATTTGAAACGATTAGTTCTTTGACAGTGACATTTATTTGTCAGTTACATACATTTGAATAAGTGCGCAACCAAGGAGTTTTATTTGCGTAGGCTCCGAGATTTAAATTATAATATATATATATATATATATATATATATATATATATATATATATATATATATATATATATATATATATATAAGCCATCAGCTGTTAATCGGTCAATTAAAACTTCAATTTCTAGTAATTTAGTATTGAAAATTCCTGCCCAGACATTTATGCTAAATCTTTGCTGACAACGGGACTGAACAATCGCATGCAGATTTTCAATGCTCCATAAATGGTAATTACGGAACTTGTTTACTCCGTCTCTCGTGAATTGGGCTTCATCAGACCATAACACTTTGGATATAAAGTGAGGATCATTTAAATTTTGACGGAGAAACCTGCGACAAAATTCTAAACGAGGACCATAGTCTCCGGGTTGCAGTGCTTGAACTCTCTGAAAGTGATAGGGATGTAGTGCTGTGAGACATGTGTAATTGAGCAGCGATGCGTCTTGAGCTGATTTCAGGATGATCGAGAACAGCATCAATTACATTTTCTTCATCTTCAACGTTATTATTAACACCAATGCCATCATTTTGTACACCTCCCCGTACAGTTGTTGATCCAGTTTCGCGTAGACGCTGAAAAATGCGCGCAAATAGGCGATGGGAAGGTTGGCGTTTATTTAGATATCTGTCTTGGTATTCTCTGGACGCATAACGGGCATTACTATTACATATTCCATAAATAAAAATCATATCTGCATATTCAGCAGTACTATAACCATCCATTATGAAACAAAAATACAATCAAAACTATTTTTAATTAAGACAATTACTTAATACATAAATTAATTAATACAAATAAGGTATGACTTTTCAATATAACTCTTGTTTTCCGAAAGTACCTAGATTACAAAAATTAAAAAAATTCGTGTTATTTATAGAACTTCAACCTCTTGTATTTTGGTAACTAGAAGGAATAGGACCTATGTTCATATGACAGTTTTGGCTCAAAATGACCTTAGGAATAAGCTGTTAAAGTTTGTTACACTAGTCCTGAAACACCCTGTATATATTATATGTACAGGGTGATTCATCAGTCTGTCCTCTCTTTATAACTCTTTTATTTTAAGTCAGATAGAGAAACTCTTCAAATATAATTTATATGATATATTAATGTCTATCTACGTACCATATGCATTTGTATACAGGTGCTCCGTTTAAGCGCAACAATATGTAACTTTATATTTCTTAATGGAACACCCTATATTTATTTATTTATTTATTTTTATAGTAAATTAGATTCCCTTTAAAAAAGTATTAAGTAATAAGGGTTCTAAAATTATAAATTAAGAAGTTATTTACGTTCATAAAAAATAGTAGTTCAGAGTGGAAAAAAACATAATATAATACAAAATTTTGATCCTTTTTTATTAATAATTATTTTAAACACTACACTAATTCCAAAGAAGGTATTAAAATTTAGTGACAGACTAAATAACGCAAAATTATAATAAATGCTCAAAAACTTGTACTTCAACTTCAATAGATTTTTCTATTTTAAATATTATATTAACCATCTCATCTTTACTAAAATTTGTATTATTCATTTTCACATCAACATCAACAATGATAAACAAAGAGTATTTGGACAACTTGTTTAATAATAACATGATAGAAACAGAAACATATCATTCAACGAATAAAGGTAAATAACTTCTTAATTTATTATTTTAGACCCCTTATTACTTAATACTTTTTTAAAAGGAATCGAATTTACTATCAAAATAAGTAAATAAATATAGAATGTTCCATTAAGAAATATAAAGTTTAATATTGTTGTGCTTAAATGGAGCAGCGTGTATACAAATGAATATGTTACGTAGATAGATAATACTATATCATATAAATTATATTTAAAGAGTTTTTCTATCTGACTTAAAATAAAAGAGTTATAAAGAGAGGACAGACCGATGAATCACCCTGTATATATATTTGTAACTTCCGTTCAAATGAATAATAATCAATTTAAATTAATAGATAATAGTTCACTGAAACAGATATTAGAGATAATACCTAATAAAAATAAATTAAGCTAATTTGACAGATAAACCGATAGATATTTGTTCATTATTATTTTGTCTCAATTCCATGGCTATCACTATTTTTCAGGTTATTTCCGACATTTTCATAGCTTATTTCTGCCGTTACAAAGCATGCAAAATTAATTTTGCTTATTGATTCAGATGTGGAATTTTATGCTCTACAACTTTTATTTGAAGCTTTTTTACCTGAAATAATTAGGAAAGCAGAAAATTACGAAAATCTGATTTTACATGTTATATCCCTATGTTCGGGTGTTCCAGTCACAACTTTATATATTATTGACTTTCTTTTATATATTTGTAATTTTTTTTATCATTATTATATAAGGCATAATAATCGGTTAAGTTAGGTTATTTACTCTAATTTTCTATCTTAATTAAGCTACATTCATTTACAATTACAATAAAAATAATAATTTAGAAAAAATATTAATTATTAATGACTATAAGAGATATGATAACAGAATTGCATTGGTATTTAAAGCAAAAAAATTACAATATTATTTAAATTTCTTCTTACAGAAATAATAATATTTTTGTCCAAAGGTGAGTAGAAAATTCAATATACTTATTCTTTGTATTAGAAAACGCACATTGCCCGGCAAATGTAGACATTCGCCTACAAATGTCTTCGCTTGCAATGGACCTTTTCAATTTAAAGATAGAAGATATGCGCAATGGGGTTCTGCGCATAGTAAGAACAACTGAAATCTATGGCGTTTCTTTCTTAAAAAAATAGACGTAAAATGTGAGAATATCACAGATTATTTTAAAAAATCTTATCGCAATAAGTTACAAAAGCTTTTATTGAAGGTAAAATGTCTAACGATGCAGATTTTCACTGATAATACAGATATTTTAATAACTGCAATATTTTTGACGTTTCGTTTGACAGCCCAACTGGTAGTTGTTCGCGCCATTTTCTTACTATTTGCAGCGATAGAAAGAAATTGCCGTTAAATTGAAAAGGTCCATTCAACTAAATATAACAATAATAACCTCAGCTAACGCACAAAACTCGCTCCGAGTTTTCCAAGTGTAACTTTTGTGCGTTAGGTGAGTTTATTGTTGTTGTGTTTGGTTGAATTGCAAGCTAAAATAGATTTGTACAAATTTCTAAATTAACCGGAAATCGGCGGTATCGCTTATATTAAACATCGCAGCTATAGTAAAATGCATATTACAAGAACACTTTGTCGTAAAACGACTTAGCAATTGCATCTATAAACCAACAATGGGGACCTTTAGTTTGCGGTTACATACCCCTAATACATCATACAAACAGGCAAGGACAGGGTCGGTCCCTTTACATTAAGAATTATTTGAAAGGAAATATTTCACGATATTTTTATATAAGATTTAAATGTTATTACAAAAACAAGTACAACAAACTTTAAATTTTAAAATATATGCAGTACGTGGTCACTGTATTATTAGTACCTTTAAAATATGTCACATTTATCTTATATACATATATGCATTTAATAATTTTTACTTCCTTCTACGAAGTAAAGGAAGTATTGTAATCGCGAAAAATTTCGGTTTTCAGATTTCAACGGAAATATCCATTTTGACCATCCCTGAATCCGTTTTGACTCATTTCGTCGTGACGTCTGTACGTACGTACGTGCGTATGTATCTCGCATAACTCAAAAACGGTAAGCCGTAGAAAGTTTAAATTTTGTATTTAGGACTACTATAACATCTAGTTGTACACCTCCTTTTTTGGTCATTACATAATTTCTAGAAATGGTACTTTATTTGAAGCCTATAATAGATTTTAATGAAAAACTAGTTTATAATATAATCTAACAATTTTCAAATTTGGTATATAAGACTTTTATGTCAATTGGAATAACATAGTAGATTTTAGTTAAAACAGGCTAACCGGAAGTGACATATTACCTGAAGTTGTTAACAGTTTTTCTTCAATAAAATGGTTTCATTTTGATTTTAGAAATAAATGCTTGAATAAAATTTTTAGAGAATTAAATTCTGTGTCTAGCACATGAAGTATTATTAAATTAGCCCTTTGTATAAGCGAGATATGTATATTTAAAACTTATATACTTTTTGGTTTTTGTAATGAAGCTTGCTATGGATTAGGACAAAAAATAACAAAAAAATAAAAAATAGATGCTAATGTCAAATTACGTCAAATACGTGCAATTTTATACTTGGGTCTATACTTCATATTGGTCTTGTGTACAAGGAAGTCGTGTGGTGTCCACATCTGATTTTTTAATTATAATTTACAAAATATACAATACAAGAAGATGCAAGTATCACTAAACATCACTATCTGAATCTGAATCAGTAGTAATTTTATTAATCTTTCTAATTTACTTAATCTTTTAATCTTGTTTCGTATTTCCAAATTATGCACAAAGAAGTAAGCCTATTTCAAATATATAATTATTACTTAATCCCACGAAAATAAAATAAGTTTTTGGTAATTTATATAATACAGTGACCATGTATTGCATAAATTTTAAAATTTATCGTTTGTTGTACTTGTTTTTGTAATAACATTTAAATCTTATATAAAAATATCGTGAAATATTTTCTTTCAAATAATTCTTAATGCAAAGGGACCGACCCTGTCCTTGCCTGTTTGATGTATTAGGGGTATGTAACCGCAAACTAAAGGTCCTCATTGTCATAGATACAATTGCTAAATCGTTTTACGACAAAGTGTTCTTGTAATATGCATTTTACTATAACTATATAACTATATGTATAACAAAATATGTGGCTTGTTGTTACATTTGTTTCAATTTGTCAAAGTGTTTAACTATGTTGTTTAATATAATCGACGTGTTACATGATACAGCTAATAGCCGAATGTATACATCATCCCACTATCTAATTTCACTGTGACACACACACAACACCTGTTCGTAAAAAATTGTACGGTGCTAAGTCTGGAGATTAAGCAGGCTGATCATTACTGTAAATAAATAAGTAAAATTGTATATTTTCAGATGAAATTCTTTTGCGTCCTGATGACTATAGCTGCCATCTTTGTTTTGGGTCTAACAGACCCAGTTTTTGGCCAACCGTGGGTCGACGATGATGACGGTATTTGGTTTCCCTACAAACGAGATGTTACTGTTCCTAAAACGACTAACGATAATACAAAAAAAGACTTTTTTCAACGTGTAGGACAAGGTATTGACGATGTTATACATTTCTTCTGATGTGTACTTATTTGATAAAATATTGAATAATAAATGTTATTTCATAAACCAGTATTGTAATAATTATTTTTTTTTACGAAACTTCATCTCTTATCTAAACTCAGAGCGATTTCTAATTTTACACCGCCGCAATATATTTTTTAAATATTTTGTAACGTATATACAAGTGGATTGGATACCCCCTTTTTTCTCGCTTATTATTGCAGATACACATATTGCTTATAGAACCTGGTTTAATCAATACAATATTTGTGATGAGATATACGTTGCTCGTATGATTCTCTGTAATATACGATTTAATTAAGAAATATTCGTTTTCCGGGAATGGACTGTGTCATATTTTGAGTCAGAGCTCAACGTTTCGCCCGCAGTCGTATGGGGCATCTTCAGGAGCAAGGGAGATAGTACTGTCTTAAGGTTACCCGACGTGTCAACCACGCAGGTTTAAAAAAAACCTTAATATTGTTTTTATTAAGAATTCTACCTATTTTATCCGAGAATCCTTTCATGTAAGGGATATATGCAAATGTTTCGAACGAGGTATCCACGGGTTTTTTGGGTAAAGAGGTTTAATTGTCTATGAATTACATTATTGATTAATTTTACGTCATAGTTGTTCTGGATTAAACTATGTCTGATGTGGTCAAGCACTTGGTTTATTTGGCCTCTAGCGTGGTTTACTCGTCGGGTAACCTTGTAAACTAAGTCTCCCCCTCTTGTTGCTTAAACTCGGCCTCTAGCGTGGTTGACACGTCGGGTAACCTTGTTTAAGAAAGTACTATCCCCCTTGCTCCTGAAGATGACGCATACGACTGCAGGCGAAACGTTGAGCTCTGACTCAAAATATGATACAGTCCATTCCCGGAAAACGAATATTTCTCATGACTCAGACTGTGGAAGCCTACACAATTACGATTTAATTGAAACTCAAAAACTCGACATCATCTTCAGAATGTTACTTTACTGAGAGAAATAAATGTACCTATGCTAATTTGTTAATTAGTTCATTATACAGATGACCTTGACCAGATATTTTTTTTAAAAAATCTGATGTGGCCGGCACATTACCTTCCGTCGATTCTATTTATTTTGTACAAATTCTACACATAATGTTTTTTTTTGCAAATGATTCCATATTTCCAGTACATTACCTTCAGTCAGTTCTATGGATTTGTACAAATTCCATACAGAAAGTTTTTTGTAAGATTTTATATATTTCCAGGAAAATTATAACTCAAACATATTATGTAAATGGCACTTTGACACTGACATTTGTCAATCAGAATTTTCTTACTGTAGTAGATGTTTCCATGTTTATAGCACAGCTGGCAGCTTTGTGCAATTTAATTTCTTCATAATTTTTTAACTATATCCATTGAATATTAAGTATAAAATGTAATCAAATCGTATAGACATTAAAATATTCTTCAATGTATATAATAACATTAAATGTGAAAAAGTGATATTTAACAGCATTTTTTCAAGAAAAACTGTTAAAATCTTAAAATGCGGATACTTCCGGTTGACCAATTGTAACCAAAATCTAATCATCTTTTCACATGGATGTAAAGAAAAGGAATACGAAAGAATTATAAATAAAAATAATTAAATAAATCATCACGGCTTACTACCCATTGCTGGGTGTGCCAATCTGCTTTGTACACAGATATCGGTAATGATGAAATATTTGCACCGTGCGGGCGCTTACAAGGCGTCACCTCACGGGCACTCATTGCTGGCGTGGAGAGTGCACCACAGGGGTCATTTTTGTGCCATTTAAAATTAGAAATGTTTGGCGTCGGTCGGGATCGAACCCGGTTGATCGCGACCTGACACTCAGGCACGCGGCCACGAGACCCCATAAAAAAGAATTATAATTTTTTGAATTGTAGCATTTGAGTTATCGGATCCGAAAAAATCGTGACACACACACACACACACACACACACACACACACACACACACACACACACACGCACACATACATACACACACATACACACACACATACATACATACATACATACATACATACATACATACATACATACATACATACATACATACATACATACATACATACATACATACATACATACATACATACATACATACATACATACATACATACATACTCTCCACCGAATTTTTTGACCAAGACAATATCTTCCTTACCTAAAGGTGACGGAAGGTAAAAGACGTTTTAGCTTCTACCTATATTTCAGTTTTAAGATGAAACACGGTATAGTATGTTAATGAAAAAAAAAAAAATGAAACGGAATATAACACCAAATTCATATTTATTTTCAATAAAATATGCTATATTACAGAATCAGGGTTTTAACAAGGTCCTTTTTTACAGTCAGGAATGTGAATGTCGATGGCTTTGACTGGGTCTCCCAGACCCAAAAGGACAATAGAGATAACTATCATTAGTAGCCAAGAAACGTTCATCTGAAAGAAAGTTTATTTCATTTTAAATATACAATTATTTTGTAAAAACTCAATATTGTGACAGTTGGACACGAAAATTTGCATTTAGTTTAAATTTATAGAAAAGTCCATAGAATCGAATGATATTTCCGAGTCCGTATTTACCCACTTTTGGGTAGGAACTCCCAAAAGATAAATAAAAATAGTATGGAAATTTCGAAATTTAATAAGAATTCAAAGGAATCATTTTTTGATAAAAATGAGGCTGTATTCTCAACCCAAAAATGGGTAGAGATATAAATTTGCTAGTTAAACCATTTTATATAACTAAGGTAAATATTAATATAAAAATTAAACTTAGATAGGTACTTACTTTAAAAAAAATATTGTTATTTATTCAAGAAATAAGTAGTATATAACTATATTAGTTATAAATTTTCTTTTATATATCTGTATTTTTTATCATTATTATTACATAAGGTATAATAATAGTATAAGCTGGATTTTTTATCATTATTTACTAAAATATATAACAATAAAACTAAACATTTAGAATAAATACTAGCGAAAACTCGGCTTCGCCGAGTTTACCCTAGAGCTCCGCCGATAGTGTTTTATGATAGACTATACGTACATCCAATCTGTCTACGCAGAATTTTAAACCAAAGTGCTAATGCCAACAGTCTTGTCAGATACCCAAATTCTCTCAAACGATTTAACTTTATGCATAAAACAATAGCCATTTAACGTGTCAGAAATTTTGACACATGTATCTAACAGTCCTTAATTAGACCTCTCATTTGATGCCAAACACGACATATTTCTAACATCTTTATGCACAAAACAAGAGCCGACTGAGATGTCTAATTGTTAACACTTCCATATCAGCAGAAAAAATTTCAGTTGATCCCAATCACGACAGGGTTCAGACAACTCTATGCGAAAAACAAAAGCCAATCGAGTTGATGTCTAAATTTTGGAAGTTCTATAATTTAGCTAGGCAGAAAACTTTTCATTTAATACCGAACAAAATATATTTCTGACAAACAACAAGAAATGTTTTGTCAAAGGCTATCATGGAGAAATGTCAAAAATACGATAGCTCAGTCGGCTACCGTTTTCTTGCAAAAAGTTGTCAATAATATTTCAGAAGTATAATCAAAAATGCAGTTAAATATAATTTTTCGACATACCTACATACCAGGTGACACTCCAAATCCGTTACATAGGCATTTAACATGGGAAAACAGTTTTACCTTGCGCGTTGCTTTCCAAATTAGTTTTGAAAAAATTCTTCAAATAAAAGTTGTAGATCATGAAATTCTGCATTGGATTAAAAAAAAAAATTAATTGTGCATGCTTTGTAACGGCAGAAATTGCAAATGAAAATATCGAAAATCACGACAAAAATAGTGATAGCCATAAAATTAAAACATACAGCATGACATATGTAATTACCTCTCGCTAAGAGAGGTATTGTATTCATGCTAAAAATTACATATCCAGATTTTAGTGAATAAGCACGTTTTAAGGTCCCTAGAATCCGATTATGACATTTTTACGATGATGTCCGTATAACATTAAATTCTTTATTCGATAAATATAAATTCATATAGATTTAGAGATAAAGAAATGCATATAAAATAATTTGATGTAAAAATTCTTAGATCAAACTACTTCAAGGCAAGAAATTCAAATGTTTGTTATTCACACATAAATGTCACTGTCAAAAATATTTGTAAGCCACTGTCAAAAATATTTGTACATCATTATGAAGATTATGAAAATAAATAAAAAGTCAACAACGCAAAAGAATATACCCAAAAAAGAATATAAAAGGAATTTGCGAAAATATGACGAATAAAAGAAAAAGAAAAGGAAAGTAGAAAAAAAAAATCAGGATATTGAATATAAAGAAAATGTATGTATTGTACATAATTTATATTAAAATAATTATTTTGTAGTGACACATGAATATATGTATTTGTATTTAATAATATTTTTCGTTTTATGCGTACAACCAGGTAAAATATCTGGCGAGAGGTTATGTGCTGGCCACATCAGATTTTTTTTATGTGATTGAAAAAGTCTCAATATTTGACAGTTAAAACATCAATCATTTGTTTGTCTGTTTGTTTTAATTCAATGGCTAGTGCTATTAAACTAAATTTTTCATATTTAATTTCTAGTGTTACTAATCATACGAAATGGATTTTGTTTATTAATATGAAAGTAGAATTTTATGCTCTACAACTTTTATTTGAATAATTTTTTTCTATAATAATTTGTTTTACCATGTTAAATGCTTATGTATACAAAGTGATTGGTAGGAACTGATAAAAACATATATTGAAATGAACAAATGCTGCGCGTTTTATGCGAGTAAACAGGACAAAATGTCTTAATTACACGATAAATACAGTGTGTTCAAAGAAATTCCGAACTCAGAGTAGGCTATGTACAAAGAGACGTATGTCAATTAATTAAATGTCAATTTGACTTAAAATATTGTCAAAAATGTTTTGCAAAGAAATCAAAGCTTTTCAAATTAGAAAACGGCGAATGACGGTAAACTGTATCCTTTGACAACTTGACTTTTGAATTGAATATTGATCAAACATACGTTTCTCTGTTCATAGCCTACTCCGAGTTAGGTTTTTTTAACACACTGTATAAACATAATATTAATAACACGTCTATGAGTACACAATACTAAATTTAAAGGTAAAAATAAATCAAACAAAACTCAAAAAATGTGATATTTTAATTTTAAAGTAAACAATTATGTAGTTACAAACTGTAGAAAAGTAAGTAGTTACATTACATTAATAAAGTTTGGATTGTTATTAAAGAGGAAATATGCAAGACTCATAGGTATACAAGATTACTTTGTGGCTTATGCTGTAGGATTATAGCCCAGTTGCATAAAACATTGTTAACTTTAATCGCATTGTTAACTTTAACAAGATTTTTTAATAATTGGCAATAAAAGAATTTTAAAATAGATAATTCTAAAAGTAATATAAGAAAATGAAATACATATTTAAATCTGTACCGTTTCAAGATAGATATTGAATTATGGTGCACTCTCCACGCCAGCAATGAGTGCTCGTGAGGTGACGCCTGGTAAACGCACGCACGGTACAAATATGTCATCATCATTACCGATATCTGCGTACAAAGCAGATTGGCACAGCCAGCAATAGGTAATATGCCGTGATGATATATTTATTTATTGACTTATGTTTAATCTGAAGTAATTTTAAACGTAATGTAAGAAAATGAATTGCAAAAAAGAACAGATTAAAACAAACCATCTAAAATTATTGAATTGACTTGTTCCAAACATTAAGGCATGATTTATCGATTTTGATATTCATTATGTCTTTCTCAGCCTGACATTTTGTTAAATCTATTTACAAAATAAAGTATATAAATTAACAATAAACATGACTTAAATTCATTACATATACTCCTACGATGTCTTCCGATGCCATTTCTCCACTGATTTCTATCTTGCCATATATCTTTATTTAATTCTCTCTCTCTCTCTCTCTCTCTCTCTCTCTCTTATTCCTTCTTGGACTCCTGCTACCCAACTTCTTCTAGGTCTCTTTTATTTTTACCGGTAAGTGTCGTCCACTGTAGTATTTGTTTAGGAAGCCTCTCATTACGCATTCGCTGTATGTATGTTTATTTCTAGACCTCAGCTACGGTATTCTTCTATAAATTTTCGTATCATCTATTCACTACCGTTGTAGTCTTGTGCAATAAGTATTTGATCATCTGCAAAGCATAAAGTATAAATTGTTTGTACTTCCAAGGGTATACCCATATTTTTGCAATTCTTCTTCCACGTTTACAGTGCTTTTTATAAATACCTACCTACATTCTTTTCTTCAATTTTACATAGTTAAATATTTTTAGTATTGAAAAGAACAACCGGTACGACATTCATGATTTTTTGTCATTAACATATCAAATATGACAAATGACAATGTTTGTTTTTGATTTTGTGTACTCTTCGACCGATTCCTGCCCTTCTTATCCTTTTCGGCGTGTTTCCTTATACATTTTCCAAAATTCTATTTAAAAAATAAAATATATAATAAATTAACATAAAACATGGCTTAAAATCATGTTATATACCTACCTCGTTTAATTCATCATTTTTTCTTCAATTTTACATAATACTTAAGCATTTTTGTTGCATTTAAATGATGAAATCCGTTAATTTGTCATCATTGACATTGACATACCATATGACATGACAGCGTTTATCTTCTTTAAATTTTCAATGAGAACTGTGATCGTTACTGTGACCTATTGTTTTTGTCCCAATTTTCAATCTTTAATAATTTTTTACTCGAAAACTATGCATCCTACAGAAATTTGTGTTATTACGAGGGCACTCGAGACAATAATTTCCTACAACTTAAAACAAATTTCACGAAAATCGGTCGTTCCATTCAGGCTGTAGAGGTGTTCAAAGGATGGCGATTGGCTTTTTGATTAAAGAATATATAGATAGTGAATCTAATCGTTTAGTATTATAGATTAAGCTATTAATTAATATTACAGATATGCTAAAAAATTGTATTGATATTTAAAACAATATTTTACAATAATATTTAAACTTATTTTTATAGAATAACACCATTGATACCTTAATGTTGTTTATACCTATTTATGGATGTTATGTAAAGGATACTTACCAGGTGTTATCTCACTGATAACTATAGTTTTGAAAGTTATATTATATTATAATTTATTACAGTAATTTATATATATATATATATAAGTTCTGTGTAACGGTCTTGCAAGGTAAATTACTATATATATATATATATATATATATATATATATATATATATATATATATATATATATATATATATATATATATATATATATATATAGTAATTTACCTTGCAAGACCTTGCAAGACCGTTACACAGAACTTTACGGGCGTGTACGGTACCTAACGAGAGAGCGAAGCGAGCACGTTAATTTCGGGTAACGATTGAGCATTGTACAATATTTTATAATATACTGAATCGTAAAAATTTGAAAAAAAATATTGGAGCATACAACACAATATATTTGATCGAAATAGTCTTTGGAAATATATGGCGAAGCGAAATAATGAATAAATAAATCTGTATACATGTTGCTATGGTTTTAAACAGTGGCGGCTCGTGGCAGGAGCTGTGGTGCTGCAGCCCCTAGTAATAATTTATTTATTTATTTATTTAATTATACACTGCCCAACATAAATACATCCAATAATGGGGCAGGAAAAGTAGACATAGTAAAACAACAGTTATAAAATAATAAGAATACAAAAGTTACATATTTATATTACATTTCTTTCATGATAAGTGTTTTGAAGCACTTTGGTTTGTGGAGAAAAACATCAACATTAGTGAATTTAGATTGGTAAATATGGCACATACGGTGAATTGGAGACTTAAAGCGGATATTTGTACGTGGTGTAGGTAAGTAAAAGGTATAAGAGGTCCGAGTAGTAAAGAAAGGAGTGTGAAAACAAATGAAACTAAGGCATTTAGGATCATCTACTTCACCATGAATCAATTTGCAGAGGTGTTGAACAGCAAGAAATTTACGACGTTCATATAAGGTGTTGAAGTTAAATTGTTGAAGTAATTCTTTGTGACTGATATGAAGGTCCGGGTATCTTTTAAAATGCTTGAAATATAAGAACTTAAGAAACTTTTTTTGTAGTCAATGCGGTCCTGATGATGTTCATAAAAATAGGATTCCATATAGTTGAGCAGTATGCACGGTGTACGAGAGCGTTGACTACTGAGAGTTTCTGTGAGAGATGGTGGTGAGAATAAAAATTGAGATACCTATCAGTGTGGGTGGGTTTTCTATAAACGGCGTGCCCTAACTGTCCGTTGGGTTTACGATTAACCAGAACATCAAGGAAGGGGAGAGTTCTGTTATTTTCTACCTCCATGGTGAATTGAATATCCGGGTGTATGCTGTTTAAGTGTTCGTGGAACAAAGTGAGTTTTTTCGGACCATGTGGCCAAAAGACAATTTACAGACGTAATTACAGGGAAACTTTAGAAATATGGAAACATCCTAATAACATCAATCGGGATGATGGCTATTTCTTGAGCCACATGTGGAAACCGGTGATTCTCGGAACACGACACGCCCAATCTACCATTACGAACTCGATTCCCATTGGTCCTCATTAGCTTTGCTCATCTACCGTATCTTTAGATTAGTATATAACTGTCTTCTCGGCCTTCCTTTCGTCACTTGGTTTATTTGGCCTCTAGCGTGGTTTACACGTCGGGTAACCTTGTAAACTGAGTCTCCCCCTCTTGTTGCTTAAACTCGGCGTCTAGCGTGGTTGACACGTCGGGTAACCTTGTTTAAGACAGTACTATCCCCCTTGCTCCTGAAGATGGCCCATACGACTGCGGGCGAAACGTTGAGCTCTGACTCAAAATATGACACAGTCCATTCCCGGAAAACGAATATTTCTCATGACAGACTGTGGAAGCCTACGCAATTACGATTTAATTGAAACTCAAAAACTCAATATCATCTTCAGAATGTTACTTTACTGCGAGAAATAAATGTATGCTGATTTGTTAATTCGTTCATGATACAGATGACCTTGACCAGATATTTTTTTTAAAAAATCTGATGTGGCCAGCACATTACCTTCCGTCAGTTCTATGTATTTTGTACAAATTTCATACAGAAAGTTTCTTGTAAGATTCTATATATTTCCAGTAAAATTATAACTCAAACATATTATGTTAAATTGCACTTTGACACTGACATTTGTCAATCAGATTTTTTTTAATGTAGTAGATGTTTCCATGTTTATAGCACAGCTGGCTGCTTTATGAAATTTAATTTCTTTATAATTTTGTAACTCAATATCCATTGAATATGAAGTATAAAATGTAAGCAAATCGTATAGAAAATAAAATATTCTTAAATATGTATAATAACATTAAATGTGAAAAAGTGATATTTAACAGCATTTTTTCAAGAAAAACTGTTAAAATCTTAAAATAAGGGTACTTCCGGTTGACCAATTGTAACCAAAATCTAATCCTCTCGTCACATGGATGTAAAGAAAAGGAATACGGAAGAATATAAATAAAAATAAATAAATAAATCATCACGGCTTATTATCCATTGCTGGGTGTGCCAGTCTGCTTTGTAAACAGATATCGGTAATGATGAAATATTTGCACCGTGCGGGCGCTTACAAGGCGTCACCTCACGGGCACTCATTGCTGGCGTGGAGAGTGCACCACAGGGGTCATTTTCGTGCCACTTAAAATTCGAAATGTTTGGCGTCGGTCGGGATCGAACCCGGTTGCCCAGATTCGCGACCTGACACTCAAGCACGCGGCCACGAGACCCCATACAAAAGAATTATAATTTTTTGAATTGTAGCATTTGAGTTATCGAATCCGAAAAAATCGTCACACACACACACACACACACACACACACACACACACACACACACACACACACACACACACACACACACACACACACACACACACACACACACACACACACACACACACACACACACACACACACACACACACACACACACACACACACACACAAATACACACACAAATACATACATACATACATACATACATTTTAGCCATCATCGCAAAAATAGTAAAATCTTATTCCAAAGACTCTAAAACGTGCTTATTCATCAAAAACTCACCACCGAATTTTTTGACCAAGACAATACCTTCCTTACCTAAAGGTGACGGAAGGTAAAAAACGTTTTAGCTTCTACCCATATTTTAGTTATAAGATGAAACACGGTATAGTATTATTACTGAAAAAAAATGAAACTGAATATAACAACAAATTCATATTTATTTTCAATAAAATATGTTATATTACAGAATTTACATATATGTATCAGGGTTTTAAGAAATTGAATTACATCAGTTACTGTTATCCTTTACAAGGTCTTTTGTTACAGTCAGGAATGTGAATGTCGATGGCTTTGACTGGGTCTCCCAGACCCAAAAGGACAATAGAGATAACTATCATTAGTAACCAAGAAACGTTCATCTGAAAGAAAGTTTATTTTATTTTAAATATACAATTATTTTGTAAAAACTCAATATTGTGACAGTTGGACACGAAAATTTGCATTTAGTTTAAATTTATAGAAAAGTCCATAGAATCGAATGATATTTCCGAGTCTGTATTTACCCACTTTTGGGTAGGAACTCCCAAAAGATAAATAAAAATAGTATGAAAATTTCAAAATTTAATAAGAATTCAAAGGAATCATTTTTTGATAAAAATGAGGCTGTATTCTCAACCCAAAAATGGGTAGAGATATAAATTTGCTAGTTAAACCATTTTATATAACTAAGGTAAATATTAATATAAAAATTAAACTTAGATAGGTACTTACTTTGAGTAAAAAAAATATTGTTATTTATTCAAGAAATAAGTAGTATATAACTATATTAGTTATAAATTTTCTTAATTTTTTATCATTATTATTACATAAGGTATAATAACAGTATACGCTAGATTTTTTTATCATTATTTAGTAAAATATATAATAAAAATAAACATTTAGAAAAAATATTAAGCTATTAATCAGTATTACAGATATGCTAAAAAATGGTATTGATATTTAAAACAAAATTTTACAATAATATTTAAACTTATTCTTATAGAATAACACCCTTGATACCTTAATGTTGTTTATACCTATTTATGGATGTTATGTAAAGGATACTTACCAGGTATCACCTCACTGATAACTATAATTTTGAAAGTTGTCGCATATTATAGTAATTTACATTGCAAGACCGTTACTCAGAACTTTACGGGCGTGTACGGTACCTAACGAGCGAGAGAAGCGAGCACGTTAATTTCGGGTAACGGTTGAGCATTGTACAATATTTTATAATATACTGAATCGTAAATCATTTGAAAAAAAATATTGGAGCATACAACACAATATATTTGATCGAAATAGTCTTTGGAAATATATGGCGAAGCGAAATAATGAATAAATAAATCTGTATACATGTTGCTATGGTTTTAACCAGTGGCGACTCGTGGCAGGAGCTGTGGTGCTGCAGCTCCTAGTAATAATTTATTTATAACATTATTAATATTACTATTGAAGGAACTTTCAAAAAGATTACAAACATTCATTTATAGTGTGTGCACCTACAATTTCTTTAAAAATATCTTAATACTCGTATTTATATGCTTTTGCATTACATCGATGCGCAAACGAGTGCATGAAACTTAAGAGTTGACATATGTAGCTGTGTGATGTGCCACAATAGAATAGTGAACATTAGTGCTTAGCGGGTTATTGCGGTGTGAAGGGGAATTTGCGGGTGCGCGCGGTGCGAGAAGCGACGAGGCAAAGTCAAAAGGAGAGGAGAGCGCTGTACTTATCGCAGGCACAACTAGCCAGATCGCCGATTAGAAGACGTCCTAGTAGTATCCGTTGTAAAATTCCGAGTTTTTATATATATATATATATCCCATTTAAGGTACGAATGCATTGGGATCTCGAGAACCGTAAAAGCTACGAGGTTGGTTAAATTAGACAAAAGTTGCCTCATTACGAGACCATTTTAATGGTATTTTGTTATTCGCGAAAAAATACATAGGTCACTAGATCTAGGCGAAAATGTAAATTTTGCAGTTTTTTATTTTTGCAAATAACTTCGAAGTGTGAAATTATACTGGTTTTTGGTTTGCACATCTTTAGGGCACTTTTTTATGTTCTTTCGACTGGCGATGCTCAATTTTTTTTATCAATGTCGGTTTTCGAGGATTGTTTTCAAAGTTTTAATTTTTATATGGACGTCATATTGGAAAGTTACGCCATTTTTTTATGGGGATACTTAAAAAATAAACTTTTTATTCGGCGATAGAATGAAAATGAATTAAGAAATGCCACAGTAAGAATTCTAAATCAAATTAGGCCAAGAATGCTAAAAAAAGTTATAGAAGGAACAGAACGAAGGGCGCAGAAGTGCGTAGAACGAAATGGTGGGTTAATAGAAAATTTATTGTAAAGTTTTTGTAAATTATTTTTGTATTTTGAACATTATTTGTTTATTAAATAGTTATTTTCTTAAACAGCAGCCTTCGATTTACGTTTTTCAATTAAATTTTAGTATTAATAACATTTTTTGTTAATTTCTCTGTAAATTATAAAAATAAATTATTACTATTTTATATCATTATAAAGCTAGAAAAATTCTCTTTTCAATGGCGTAACTTTCCAATGTGGCGTCCATATAAAAATTAAAACTTTGACATCAATCCTCGAAAACCAACATTGATAATAAAAATTGAGCATCGCCAGTCGAAAGAACATAAAAAAGTGCCTTAAAGATGTGCAAACCAAAATCCGGTATAATTTCACACTTCGAAGTTATTTGCAAAAATAAAAAATCTGATGTGGCCAACACATAACCTCTCGCCAGATATTTTACCTGGTTGTACGCATAAAACGAAAAATATTTTTAATACAAATACATATATTCATGTCTCACTACAAAATAATTCTCACATATATTTGCAAAATCTATGGGATATTTTAAAATAAATTGTGTACAATACTTACATTTTCTTTATATTCAATATCCTGAAATTTTCTTTTTCTACTTTCCTTTTCTTTTTCTTTATATTCGTCATTTTTTCGCAAATTCCTTTTATATTCTTTTTTACGTATATCTTTTGCGTTGTTGACTTTTTTTTATTTTCATAATCTTCATAATAATATACAAATATTTTTGACAGAGGCATACAAATATTTTTGACAGTGACATTTATATGTCAATTACAAACATTTGAATTTCTTGCCATGTAGTAGTTTGATCTGAGATTTTTTACATCAAACTATTTTATATGCCTTTCTTTATCTCTAAATCTATAGAAGATATAATAATGAATTTACATTTATCGAATAAAGAATTTAACGTTCTTTAATATAAGTATTTACATAAATTTTCGATAAATAATATTTAGACGATTTTTTTCTTGTAACTACTACTTCCGGTTGTCCAATTGTTACCAAAACTGACTGGACTCTTCCCATTATTGTTAGATTGAGGAATCCGTAGTTAAAAATGTCTTAAGTCTCATAGTATTTGAGATATAGTGAATCCAACATCCACACACACATCCCCACACACACACACACACACACATACGGACATCATCGTAAAAATGTTATAATCGGATACTAGGGACCTTAAAACGTGCTTATTCATTAAAATCTGGATATGCGATTTTTAGCATGAATACAATACCTCTCTTAGCGAGAGGTAAAAACTGCAAAATTTACATTTTCGCCTGTATCTAATGACCTATGCCTTATTTCGCAAATAACAAAATACCATTAAAATGGTCTCCTAATGGGGCAACTTTTGTCTAATTTAACCAACCTCGTAGCTCTTACGGTTCTCGAGATCCTAATGCATTCGTATCTTAAATGGGACACTCTGTATATATACCGTGTGTGTGTCTTAAAGGTGTACATAGAAGATTAATATGGGAAATCGCAATATCCTGCTCACCTAATTATTTTAAGCAAAAACGCGTCAATTAAAAGTTTTAGGGCATAAAATTCTGCATCTAAATCAACAAACAGAATTACCTTTACGTAAAAAAATAAATGTTTGACGTTTTATCTGTCACAACGTAAGTTAACTTATTTGACGTTACTGACAATTTGATAAAACGTCAAACATTTATTTTTTGTTCAATTACATATTTAATTTCTGTCGTTACAATACATGGAAAGGTAATTTTGTTTATTGATTTAGATGCAGAATTTTATGCTCTAAAACTTTTGCTTAAAATAATTAGGCGAGCAGGAAATTGCAAAAAACTGATTTCCCATGTTAATCTCCTATGTACACCTTTACGACAGACACACGGTATATATATATATATATATATATATATATATATATATATATATATATATATATATATATATATATATATATATACCGTGTGTCTGTCTTAAAGGTGTGCATAGGAGATTAACATGGGAAATCAGTTTTTTGCAATTTCCTGCTTGCCTAATTATTTTAAGCAAAAAACGCGTCAAATAAAAGTTTTAGGGCATAAAATTCTGCATCTAAATCAATAAACAGAATTATCTTTACATGCTTTGTAACGACAGAAATTAATTATGAAAATGTTGAAAATTACATTGAAAATATCGACAGCCATGGAATTTAACAAAAAATAAATAAATGCTTAACGTTTTATCTGTCACAACATAAGTTGCCTTATTTGACGTTTCTGACAATTTGATAAAACGTCAAGCATTTATTTATTTTGTGTTCAATTCCAATTCTGTCGATATTTTCAATGTAATTTTCGACATTTTCATAATTAATTTCTGTCGTTACAAAGCATGTAAAGATAATTCTGCTTATTGATTTAGATGCAGAATTTTATGCCCTAAATCTTATATATATATATATATATATATATATATATATATATATATATATATAATATAGTGATAGTTTCTTTTTTTAACCAAAATGACATTTTTACTTTGTCTGGTTTTAACAGCCCGTAACTTTTTTCTTTTCCACTAGAGACAGAGGTCTGTAATACGACGTTTACAATTCAGTATAACGTAAAAATAATAACACCTACTTACTTCGAATTATCCTGAAACTTAATTTAAAAATAGGTTTTTTCTAAAATCATTTATTAAAAATATGATCATTAAATAAAATCATGCGAAACATGAAATGATTGAAAATTTTATGAGGAAATGCCCGTTATCTTATTTTAAACAACCCAGGAGTGGTACAAGAAAATATAAAAAAAATCAGTTGTAGCTAACACATGACCTCCCGCCAATTCTATGTTTAAAATAGCAAAGAACTTTAAGTAAAATATCACTTACCATCTTTGACCGAAGACAATGCTTTCCTTACCTAAAGCCTAAAGCTGACAAAGGTAAAAATGAAAAAAAAATATTTTTTCAAAAATTATTTATTAAAACACATCAATATAAGATATACAAATAAAATATATTTAAAAAACCTTAAAATAATAAATGCAGTAGTATGTACAAAATAAAAACCATACCATATAAGCCTTAAAATTAAAAAATTCTTAAAACTAAGATCTACAACTTTTTGGAAAATTTTTAACAATTTTACCAAATGACTAGCACAAAAAAATAATTTTCGAGGAACAATTGAGATCTTTAATACTTTAAAATAACAATAAATTAAACTAAGTTAAAAATCTATCACCAATTTAAGCAAATTTTAGAAATTATCAAAAAAATGAACATATTACACAACACATGTTCTGTTGTTTGTGTGTGTAAACGCCGCTTTAGAATGTTTTTTGTATGTTGTAGATATTGATTTACAGTCTTAGTTTGTGTCTTTAAAGACTTGGCAATGTATGTACAGAATTACAAGAATTTACATAAAAATATGTGACAGTTTTTTTTACATAAGTAGATGTGCCAGATCTTTAATTATATTTTCTTTTAGAATATGTTACATTGTGGATGTAATTTTGATGAAATTATTGTAAAATACCATTAAACACAGTCAATGTAATAATTAAAGAGAATTTCATAAGGAATTCATATTTTCAACTCGCGTTATTGTACCTTTAACCCTTCGACTGTGTGCTGGGGTATAACACACCCCAGGAAGTTTCAAAAACGTACTTATCTTATAACGCTGATACCGCTTCGGACGTGTCAGCTATATCCCAACGAAGAAGCGAACAACATAGATTTAAATTTGCTTGGGGTATTCCATACCCCTCCACACAGGTAAGCCCAAGTTTTATTTTCTAAAATCTTACGAGAAAGAATAGAAATACCTAGTTATGGGAAGAAGTAGATGAAGAAGAAATACCAATTGGTTCAAAATTAAGATGAGAATTGCAGTGACCATAATAGTGATAGCTACACGAGAGAAGACGTTGCATTTACAGAAACTTGTTTAGAATCACGTCGTTCTTTGGATGGCAACGAATTATGTGGAAGTAAAAAGCCACCATTTAGAATCAAACCGCTTTTTTCCGGAAAAGAAGGTACTAAATGGTATTCGCGATTCAACCTAAGCGATGTCACCACAGTCACAGAATATATACAGGGTGCGGCAGAACCAATTGAGCAGTTTGCAGGAGCAGGTGTTCGGGCGGTGGCGGGGGTAAGTGCTGCACTAGGTCTCCTTTTGTTCTGTCGGCATCTCCATTTTAGTACCCAACATGGTTTGGACCGAAGTACATCGTGGCTTTGCCGTGCGTGCGTTTTATGAAAACAACCGATCTGTGATTGCGACGTAAAGAGCTTTTCGGCGACAGTTCAACATTCCGCGAAATAATGCTGTTCCTACTGCGAACACAATTCGATCCTGGATTCGGCAGTTGGAGGAAACTGGTAGCACACAAAGAATAGGTACACATGGCCGACGAAGATCCATCAGAACACCAGAAAATGTGGAGCTAGTGAGAGCAGCAGTCGAACAGTCGCCAAGACGTTCTGCTCGAAGGCACGCTATTACATTGGGATTGTCAGACCGCAGTTTGAGGAGGATACTGCATTTAGATTTGAATTTCCATCCCTTCAAAATAATGATGGTTCAGAAATTGAAACCAGCAGACTACGCCAACCGCCAAAATCTGTGTGAGGAAATTCTTGCAGCGATCCTTCCTGAGGCAGCATTCTTCAGCAGCGACGAAGCACATTTTCACCTAAGCGGGATTGTGAATAAACAAAATTTTCGCTACTGGGCTGAAAACAACCCCCAAATTGATCACGAAAGACCGCTACATTCTCCGAAACTAACGGTGTGGTGTATCGTATCACAATTTGGCGTTATAGGCCCGTACTTTTTTGAAAAGGGAAGCGTAATCGTGAATTCCGGGCGTTATGTTTCAGTGTTACAAAATTTTCTGCAGCCCCGATTGAAAGTGGTTGTTGAAGAAGAGGGATTTGGGGACTTTTGGTTCCAACAGGATGGGGTTACAGTCCACACAACCCGAAATTCTCTAAACGCTTTAAGAGAAATGTTTCCTGGACGTGGGGTGGCCCGCGCGATCGCCCGATTTAAGCATATGCGACTTTCTTTAGGGATATCTAAAGGAAAAAGTGTTTAAACGTCGCCCCCAAAACCTGCTAGAGCTAAGGGAGCAGATTGTTGAAGAAGTAAACGCGATACCCCGCGAAATGTGTCAACGGGCTGTTCAAAACTTCAGAAATCGGCTCCAGCAATGCATTGCAGCTAACGGCCGCCATCTTAAAGACATTATTTTTTTTTAATTAATGAGTATAAAATGGTAAGTCCTACTGATTTCAAAAATAAAAACATTTGTTTCATATATACCCTGGTATCTTTTTTATAACTCTTCAAAACTGCTCAATTGGTTCTCCCGCACCCTCTACATGACTAGTGACACTGTTGTTTGTATTGCCGTCCGTGTGCTCATGGCTATGTGTGCGTGAATTTAGATCAAGGAAGGGAACGCAAGGAAATTGGGTGTACTCCGGTATGCCGGGCAGTGCCAGTGACGGAGTGACGGCGTTTGTGTGTAGGGCGGTTCAGTGCAAGAATATTACGACTACCAGACTAGACTACTAGGTATAGTGCCGGGTGGTACATATTGTTGCGTAAAAGGCTGTCCAAATAATCGCAAAGATTAAACAATTCTAAATAGCTTATTTAGATTACCGGCTAATCCAAAAATTTATCAAATGGACTTTTAAATTAATATTTGAATTAGGTTTTAGGTATTTTCTGGATGTTTACATTTTAATTTACACCGTAAAAGGTTTTAAACGAATTTTAGAAATTTTCATAATTCTACCATTGATGAAAATAAATAATCGTCAAAAAATATATATTTCTATTTCAAATAATAAAATCCATTACACAGTCGGGGGGTTAACCATGTAAAAATGGTGGATGAAAATATAAAAATTGGGCAGTATTTTCGATAGTTTAGGCATTTTAAAAAATGTTAAGACACTTTGGGAATCATTTCAAACATTGTACATTTAAAATCAATTTATAGGCTAATATTACATCAAAATTACATCCCCTAATCTTTTACACCCCCATTACTATTTCCATCCCATTTACTAATTACATCCCTCTTTACAATTTATTCAATTCCATGGGCGAAAATCATAACAATCCCAGGCTCTAACATCATATCTTCTTGCATGTGAGAGTTATCGCATTGCAAAACGAGTACAGCCTGTTTACCGGGTACTCGCTTACAGACATAAGCCTCGTAAAGTCTTCGATTGTTTTGTCGAGTTTCTAGAGAGGATAAACCGGCCGGCCATCGTCTTTCGTGGCAGTTTTGCATTAATTCGTCGAGTATATGGCCTGGACAGCCAGACTCGCTTAGAGTTCGTTTGATCATTCGCTAAATAAATGGAGAAATAACGGCTTAAATATCTTATATACATGCTGATACTGAAAAGCAGACCACTCAAAATAACTCTGATGTTCGACTGGTTATTAATATCACAACAACCCTACTTACACTAAGCTAACCAAGGCCTTTTCAGCGACGTTATAAGAACGTCCTTTATCCTAGTACGTGTTAGCAATCGACCAATTGGCGCCCAACAAACCATTTTGACAGAGAGAGTAAAGGTTACAAGCAGTTTTGGCCATTACAAAATGGCGCCCGAGCAGGGACTAGCATTGCCCTCACGCCACTCTTTTCAACAACGCTATAAGAACATCCTTTATCCGACCAACCGATTGGTGCCCGAGCAACAATTTTGACAGCAATGACAACTACAACTACAGAATAAAGGTTACAAGCAGTTTGGCTATTACGAGATGGCGCCCACGCAGGGACTAGTATGTCCTTCACGCCACTCCTTTCAACAACGCTATAAAATCCTCCTTTATCCTGTACTGAGATACCGACGGACCGATTGGCGCCCGAACAACCATTTTGACAGCAAGAAGAACTAGAGAGTAAAGGTTACAAGCAGTTTTGGCCATTACAAGATGGCGCCCGAGCAGAGACTAGCATTGCCCTCACGCCACTCCTTTCAACAACGCTATAAGAACGTCCTTTAACCAGTATTGTATTAGCGACCAACCGATTGGTGTCCGAGCAACAATTTTGACAATAAGTAAAACTACAGAGTAAATGTTACATGCACTATTGGCCATTACGAGATGGCGTCCGAGCAGGGACTAGCATTGCCCTCGCGCCACTCTTTTCAACGACGCTATAAGAACGTAGTTTATCCTGTACTGTATTACCGACCGACCGATTGGTGGCCGAAGAACAATTTCGATAGCACGGAAAACTACAGAGTAAAGGTTACAAGCACTTTTGACCATTACAAGATGGCGCCCGTGCAGGGACTAATATTGCCCTCGGACCACTCCTTTTAACGACGCTAAGATCGTCCTTTATTCTGTACTGTATTACCGTCGTGCCCGAACAACAATTTTCATAGCAGCGAAAACTACAGAGTAAAGGTTACAAGTACTTTTGGACATTACCAGATGACACCCGAGCAGGGACTAAGATTGCTCTCACGCCACTCCTTTTAACGATGTTATAAGATCGTCCTTTATCCTGTACTGTATTACCGACCGACCGATCATTATCGAAATCTGTGTACAAAGCAGATTGACACACTCAGCAATGGGTAATATGCAGTGATGATATGTTTATTGTATATATTTTAATATATTTGGAATCTACGTAAAATTACGAGTTCAACGATATCTTAAGCTACCTGAGCCCTTTTTGGCGTTCAAGCCATTCCGTTCAGCGACGCTGCAATAACGTCCTTTATCCTGTCCTGTGTTACCGACCTATCGATTGGCGCCCGAGTAACCATTTTGATAGTAAGGAGAACTACAGAGTATAGGTTACAAGCACTTTAGGCCATTACATGATGGCGCCCGAGCAGGGACAGACATTGCCCTCACTTTTGGTTTTTACACATTAAATTTCATATTTCAAATAGGACACCTTACATATTTTTATATATTTGGAATCTACGTAAAATAAGAATTCAATAATGTTCTTGAAGTACATTTTTATTGAAGAAATAAATTACAAAAACGTACGAGAAAATGATAACCATGATATCAGGCAGGCTGTGAAAATAGTTGAATTATATTGAGTAATATTTATATTTTGAGAGGCCCGTTTTTCAGTAACACCCTGTTATACCTGTAATACTTCGTCAGGCGTGGAAATCATGCCGCCCCAGCGCGTAACGCGCGCACGCGTTAAAGAATTACTCCACCGTACAACTTCGTCTCTCTCCATTTGATCAGCAATTGCTCTCATTGCTGGATTAGATATTCTCATAGCTCTCATAAAATCCTAAGAAAAACATGAAATTCTCGTTTCGAAAAACACAAAAACAACCTAACCTAACCTTTAATAGTTGTAGTTCCCGTTTTTGCTCGCCTATCGTAAATCTCTGGTCAGCTAATTCTTGTTGAAATTCGCCTAATTTTTGCTGTTGTGTATGTATTAACGCCCTTAATTCTCGTACACAATTGTGTTCTTTTAATTCGTCCTTTGGGATAACTAAACCACATCCCTGTTCGCAGGGTAGTGGTCTTTTTGGATTATATTCACATTCAACTACATGTCCAGCAAGTGTGTCTAATTTAAGGACCATTTGGCATCCGTACGAAACATTGTCGCACGAAATACATAACCTTAAAAATGGACACAAAAATTGGGTGACTTTATATATTTGTAACTCGAGGACCGTATATTGTAAAAATTTGTACGATACGTGAAATTAAAGACAATTTTACGGGGAATTCGAATTTTCAACACGCGTTATTGTATATTTAACCGTGTAAGAGTGGTCGATGAAAATATGAAAAATGAACCAATTTGAAAATTACAAATATTGAAAAAAAATATGTAACTTTAACAATGGGTATCTCGAGAACCCATTAATGTAAAAAAATGTTTGATATGTGAAATTAAAGACAATTTTACTGGGAATTCGAATTATCAATGCGCGTTATTATATATTTAACCGTGTAAGAGTGGTCGATGAAAATATGAAAAATGAACTAATTTGTAAATTACAAATTTTGAAAAAAAATATGTAACTTTAACAATGGGTATCTCGAGAACCCATTATTGTAAAAAATTGTTTGATACGTGAAATTAAAGACAATTTTACGGGGAATTCGAATTTTCAACACGCGTTATTGTATATTTAACCGTGTAAGAGTGGTCGATGAAAATATGAAAAATGAACCAATTTGAAAATTACAAATATTGAAAAAAAATATGTAACTTTAACAATGGGTATCTCGAGAACCCATTATTGTAAAAAATTGTTTGATACGTGAAATTAAAGACAATTTTACGGGGAATTCGAATTTTCAAAACGCGTTATTGTATATTTAACCGTGTAAGAGTGGTCGATGAAAATATGAAAAATGAACCAATTTGAAAATTACAAATATTGAAAAAAAATATGTAACTTTAACAATGGGTATCTCGAGAACCCATTATTGTAAAAAATTGTTTGATACGTGAAATTAAAGACAATTTTACGGGGAATTCGAATTTTCAACACGCGTTATTGTATATTTAACCGTGTAAGAGTGGTCGATGAAAATATGAAAAATGAACCAATTTGAAAATTACAAATATTGAAAAAAAATATGTAACTTCAACAATGGGTATCTCGAGAACCCATTATTGTAAAAAATTGTTTGATACGTGAAATTAAAGACAATTTTACGGGGAATTCGAATTTTCAACACGCGTTATTGTATATTTAACCGTGTAAGAGTGGTCGATGAAAATATGAAAAATGAACCAATTTGAAAATTACAAATATTGAAAAAAAATATGTAACTTTAACAATGGGTATCTCGAGAACCCATTATTGTAAAAAAATGTTTGATACGTGAAATAAAAGATAATTTTACGGGGAATTCGAATCTTCAACGCGCGTTATTGTATATTTAACCGTGTAAGAGTGGTCTATGAAAATATGAAAAATGAACCAATTTGAAAATTACAAATTTTGAAAAAAAAATATGTGACTTTAACAATGGGTATCTAGAGAACCCATTATTGTAAAAAATTGTTTGATACGTGTAATTAAAGACAGTTTTACTGGGAATTCGAATTATCAATGCGCGTTATTATATATTTAACCGTGTAAGAGTGGTCGACGAAAATATGGAAAATGAACCAATTTGAAGATTACAAATTTTGAAAAAAAAATATGTAACTTTAACCATGTGTATCTCGAGAACCCTTTATTGTAAAAAATTGTTTGATACACGAAAAGAGAGATAATTGCACGTACAAATCAAATTTTGAACGACCGGTATTATAATTTTAACCGTGTAAGTGTGACAAACTGCCAAAGCTTGTCTCACAGACCGACAGAAAACCAACAAAAAAATTGTTATATTAAATTTTTTGTTATATTAATGAAAACAATAGCTTATCAAATTCATATTTTAAACCCCATAGAACATGAATATCGTGTTAATTTTGAGATAATTTAAATCGTCCCAAAATTTCAACCCTATTTACCGGAATCGCTAAAGACTTTTTGACACTTTTAAAATATTAATATATCAAATCGACCATCCAGAGTTTGTTTTTGGAAAAATTAACACTTCATTTTAAACCGATATCGTGATATTGAACAATTTTTAACCTCAAATTTTTCAACGAAATTAAACATTTTTGAAGGCTCATAACTCCTGAAATATTTAAAATATTTTCAAATTACACTAAAATCGTGTTGTACGAGGTTAAAATAAAATTTTCGGGGGGTATCAGCGAGTAAATCAATAAAAACATAGGTAAAATTTTGCTCGAAAAAACCGTTAAATTTCTTCCGTAAACACTAATATATCTTCAAATTTATGCATTAGGATACAAAACATTTATATATTAATCATTTTTGCAACATACCTGGCTAATAAATTTCGTAATATCCGAGGTACAGGCCTTAACTGCGCCGATGTTATACTTTGTCGGTCCACCGGACATGTTGGTTGTCTAGAAATCCATTCTTGAATACATGCTCTACAAAAAGCATGTTCGCAAACTGGTGCCTAGAAATATCTCCGTAACACTTCTCTCTTGATGTTAATTAGTTATTTAGGCAGTTAGTTAAACAATACCTGTAGTGGTTCCTCCAAAACGCCGCTGCAAATGGGACAGACGAGTTCTTCATCCACGTCACCTTGAAATCGATTTAGTTCAAACCCCATTTTTGTAAATTTATATGAATTTTGTATGATTTGAATGATGGTTTATGAGTTATTGATGATTTGAGTCCTTATGCCATTTATTTTGACAATTTTTGACAATGCATTGTATGGGTTTGAAGTTAGCAATTAGCAGACAGGTTGGGTTGAAAAAATGTCCCTAGATTTGAAATTGTGAAGAGCGGGAAAATAATCGATTTTTACTACCCGCATAGTTTTCAGTCCAAAAATTTTGTAGTCAATTTTCAACGAATTAAGGTCCCCACAACACGTTTTTACTAGTTTTACAATGATATCTGTTTGTGACGATTTTTTCTTCCACGATAACTCATATAAAACTTCCAAAAATTTCTATTTTTCGTATTTAAGCTTCTTGCATTTATATAAATAGTTGATTAGATTTTGGGTAATATTGGGCAACCGAAATTGATACTTTACTTGAAGCCCATAACAGCTTTTAATGAAAAACTATATTAAAATATAATTCAAAATTTTTAATTTTTAGTATTTAAGACTTTTATATTAATGGAAACAACATATTAGAGTTTGGCTAAAATTGATAAACCGTAAGTAAACTTTACTTAAAGCTCTAACCAGATTTTCATGAAATATATATAGGCTGTCTCACAACTCGCGCCCCAGACGAAACTGACACTTGCCGACGACAATAGGTTGCCAATAAATAGAAGAAAATAATTTGCGGCTGCTTGCATAACGGAGTTACAAGACTTTTTAATCCACCAATCCCGGAAGGATATCTTGAGGTGTGATGATATTATTACGAAATAAAACTGGCTGCTAGGTTTTAAACATACTACTAGTGAGTTACAAAATTTGTTTGACTTACTGTAATTTTGACACTTTAGAGTTGACTTTTCACTGTCAACAAATTTAGGTTAGCAAAGGTGTCATCCGAGATCATCATTTATATCGTACAGCACCACCAGTTTCTTTTCGATCTGGCATAACTTGACCGGTCTCATGCGTCCTTGCGATGGCTCTCAATATCACTTTATGATCCACAAGATTTCTATCCGGAAAACGTTCCGAATAGACTCGTGCTGCCTCTCTGGCGATACGTCCACATTCTCCGAAAATTATAATCATTTCTAAGTAATCAGCGGCGAATACATGGTAAAAATTTGCCTTTTTTATTCACCTTGTCAAATTTAATTTGACGCTGACATTTTTCGAAAACTACAGTCGCCCACACTTTTTAAAGAAGATTTGATTTGTATAAAACCCTAGTAACGTAAAATTACGGCAAACACACGTTGAAGGTGTAGGTCTCTGATTGGTCTATTTTAAGACGTCTTTTCTCGAATATCTTTTAAGCTAGATTTTTTTTTCCTTCGAAATTACGCATCCTAGTGCAGTCTCATGTTTCCTCATTCGCTCTGGGGCGCGAGTTATGAGACAGCCTGTATTGGTATAATCCAAAAAAATTCAAATTTGATATTTAAGACTTTTATATTAATGGAAACGACCTATTAGATTTTTACTAAAATTGATAAACTTCTCAATTTGGTACAAGTGAGAAAAAACATTTTATTGATCTTTAAATTTATTATACATATATACACTCGAAATTAATAATTAAAGTACTTAATTTTTTTTGTAATTTTTTTTTTAATTACTTGTAAATGTTGTAACAACTTTCTACGTTTGGTTAAACTATCTAAAATGTTCTACAATTATTTTTAGAGCAACTTCTAAACAAATTAAAATTGGTGTCTCAAATAACTTAAACATATTGTAAAGTCTTAAGCAGTTATCTGATTGTTTACAATTGATTTTTGATTTGTTTTGCTGACTTAAATACAAATTAAACTGGTTAAAAATGTTCTAAAATTATTTGTCTCTTAATAAATTCTATAGTGATTATAATAGATTAAAAAAGTTGTACAACTTCTAAACATATTAAAATCAGTGTCTAAAACTTTCCTACATTTATTTTTAAGTGTCTTAACAGCTTCTAAACTGTTTAAAATAGAGGATTAGGATAAATTAGGAAAAAATATTGAAAGTATATGCTTAATAATGAATATTAATAAAGAAATAAAACGATAAAATTGTAATACTTCGGAAATAAGGGGTTTTTTGTTACAACAGCTCGTCACTCATATGAATACCATATATATTATTTTGATTGGCGACTCCAAGACGGCCTATAAATATATAACGAATAGCCAGTTAAGGGTAGGAGCCTACTTCCAATGGAAATAGAGAAATTCAAATAGCGGAGGCGTGGCTATCAGTCCAGTAGTGCAATTCTCAAACAATTTTTATTTGAATATAAATATTTTGCATTAAACTTAATAATTTTAAAATACTTCCAATTATAAATCATGTAGACTTGTACAGTATAATAATATTCATTTATTTTTTTATAAATATAATTTAAAAATCGCATATATTTCAAGAACATTTAGGTCAACGAAGAAAACAGTTTGATATAACAACTTATATTCGTGACGTCACATATATATTTTCAAAATTCGGGGGACTATAAGTCGCTTATTAATAGGAATTTCTAATTTCAACTTCTAAACTGACTGAAAATATATTAAATGAATCTTGAATAAATAAATATATCATCACGGCATATTACCCATTGCTGGGTGTGCCAATCTGCTTTGTACACATATTTCGATAATGATGACACATTTGTACCGGGTGGGCGTTTACCAGGCGTCACCTCACGGACACTCATTGTTGGCGTAGAGATTGCACCACAGAAGTCAATTATGTGCTATTTAAAATTCATAAATTATTATTGTTATAAAAATTGTTTTAAATAATAGAAATACACCATAACGCTGTTAACTATATTAAATAGTGTTTAAATTTATTAACACTGTCACTAAATAATTTGTAATTAATATTTAAAAAAATTATAAATTCTAAAGATGGCTTAAAACTTAAACATTGTCAAATATCCGTCAAAGAATTTGTTTTATTATATTTGACAACGTCATTTTGTATATTTTTTCTATTACATGATTTTATAATTATTTATTCAAAATGCAAGCTATTTTAGCTAAAAAGAAAACAGAAGTACATGGTCTAAAATCCAGAAGGTGGACAGTATTTGATAAAATAACTCAGTATAATGGCCTTATCAAATTATACAGTACGATTTTTTAAAATATCTTTTGTCCAGAATTTATTGATAAATATTTCAGATCGGGATAAGAAAATATTTGATGCTGATACGGATAAAGACAAAAAAAAACTTAAAAAGCAAATTTTAAGTCTTAGGCATGAAATAGAGGATCAGAGATCACAATTAGACAATGCTATTAGAGGAGATAGGCAGAGGCTTAGAAATACATTATCAGAAGATCAAAGTCTATTACTGGCATATCAAAATATGCATCCTACTGCAAGTATATTTTGCATAAACAAACATTAAGTTACTTTTATTTACACATATACAATTTTTACAAATCACACTTCACTACTTATCAACTGAAACATAACTAAACAAACTTAACTACATGACGCATAATAAATACGCAGATACCAAACATACGGCACAGTATAAAAAGTATTATACAGTAGCGAAACTCAAGATTCTCTGTCACAGCGCGCATGCGTCAATTAGCGCAACAAAAACGTGGCGTCCCTTTCATAAGGAACATGGGCGTAGAGTTTAACTTTTATCACACAATTAAAATATTGTTGTTTTTATTATTTATTTGTACACGAAATATACTTAACAATTTCAAAAATTAGTGACGTTCAGGGTGGTTTTTTGCCTGAAAGGGGATGTGTCGATCAATTGTTTGCTCTTCGTACGATTGTTGAGAAGTCACTTGACAAGAACAAGAAGGTGTTCTGTGGCTTTTTTGATCTAAAGAAGGCGTATGATAGTGTTCTTCGAGATACTTTGTGGGATGTACTCAGGAAGTACGGCGTGAATGGAAACTTGCTGGGAGCGATTCGTGCATTGTATGAGTGTAGTGAGGCTGCTGTAAGAATAGATGGCACGTTGAGTTATTGGTTTCGTATATATGTTGGTGTTAAACAGGGCTGTGGAATGTCTCCGTGGTTGCTTAACTTGTATATGGATGTGTTGTTACGGAAAGCATTGAGTGAAATGGATGGTGTACAAATTGGTGAAAGTATTGTGCCTGCGTTAGTGTATGCGGATGATGTAGTTGTTTTAGGGGAAAATAAAGAACAACCCAGAAGAATGATACAGAAAATACATGTAGTTGGAAAAAGTATGAATCTGGAGTTGAATGTAGATAAATCCAAGGTGTTAGTATTTGAAAGGAGTAAATTGGTGACTGTGTGCAATGCGTTGGTGGATGGAGTCAAACTGGAGCAAGTGAATGAGTTTATATATTTGGGTAGCATTATGTCAAGGGATGGTCGAATTGATAGAGAAATTGAAAGGAGAGTGAGTGCGGGGTGTAAGGTAATGGGTGCTCTGGGTACGTTTGCTCGAAACGTAAACGTATCTAGAGAATCTCGTTTAAGTCTGTATAATGGAGTGCTAGTGCCTGCTTTGATGTATGGAAGCGAATGTTGGACTTGGACGAGAAAGCATAAAAAGAGAATACTGCCGTGGAAATGAGGTATTTACGTGGTGCATGTGGATATGTAAGACGGGATCGCGTGAGGAATAATTTGGTGTATAAAGAATGCATGGTTAGGAACAATATTGTTAAGAGAGTAGGAATGAGCCATGAGAAATATTCGTTTTCCGGGAATGGACTGTGTCATATTTTGAGTCAGAGCTCAACGTTTCGCCCGCAGTCGTATGGGGCATCTTCAGGAGCAAGGGGGATAGTACTGTCTTAAACAAGGTTACCCGACGTGTCAACCACGCTAGAGGCCGAGTTTAAGCAACAAGAGGGGGAGACTCAGTTTACAAGGTTACCCGACTGAGTCTTCCCCTCTTGTTGCTTAAACTCGGCCTCTAGCGTGGTTGACACGTCGGGTAACCTTGTTTAAGACAGTACTATCCCCCTTGCTCCTGAAGATGCCCCATACGACTGCGGGCGGAACGTTGAGCTCTGACTCAAAATATGACACAGTCCATTCCCGGAAAACGAAAATTTCTCATGACTCAGACTGTGGAAGCAATTATTTCAGGAATGAGCCAGTTGAGATGGTTTGGTCATGTGGAGAAAATGAAGAGTGAACGGCTTGTAAAGCGTATATATCTTGGTGAAATTGAGGGTGTTCGATTGCGTGGCCGTCCAGTGTGTAAGTGGATGGATGTGATTGATAAGGTACTAAAAGAGAAAGTTTCCAAGTGGGACGAGAAGAAGAGCGTGTATGAATACGATTATGAATGTGGCCGAGGCGAAAGAAGTGTGCTTAGACAGGAATGTGTGGCGAAGGATAATAGTTTCGTAAGTATTATTGTGGTCCGGTTGTGGTATTTCGCTACCGAAAATCGGTCACTTTAATATGTTAAGAGTGAGGAATGTATGTTGTACCTATGATGTTAGGTTAGTAAGAATGTTGTTGAAAGAGAGAGTGATTGTTTTCTGGTTGATGTTATTATTATTCTTTCGGGTTTGTACTAACCCACTAAGTGGGAAATGCGTGATTTTATGTATATATGTACGTATGTATATATGTATGTAGTATATGTATTTCAGTATATTTTATACATAAGATAAGACTCAACAAATATGGCATTGTTTTAAATGATTCTGACAGAAGGCGGGATACAATAGTCTTGAACTATAATAAACCCTATTCTGGGTGTGGTAGCTAACCATACGGCACATAAATACATCCCCAAATTATATATCAAATTTTTATAATTTTAGAAAGTTGTGGATGTACTCTACCAAGCAAATTTTAATAAAAAGAAATGTTTGGACAGGGTACGATATAAAATTAAGGAAAAAACTAAAGAGTTAGTCGAATTAAAAGTAAGAACCATATAAATAATAAAGATTTATTGATAAATAATCAATTCAATAGTTGATGTATGCAGATTTCGAAGACAGAATTAAATATGAAGTTAAAGACAAAATTCCGGAAGAAGAAAGGGCACAAATTATTACTGCAAAAGTGGAAGACGCAGTAATGAAAAATGACACAGCGCTTGATGTACAAAACACGTACAAAAGCATTTTAAATTTGTTAAAAAAGGTAAAAAAAACATAATATTTCGGCAGGTTTACATTTTTTTCATTGTGCCAAAACTAAAAGTCTTCGTTAGAAGCTATATATATATATATATATATATATATATATATATATATATATATATATATATATATATATATATATATATATATATAGACTAAAAGATGATCTTTAAAACTAGACGGTGGGTTATTTTTAAATTTTGAGTATAGTTGTTGGACAAGACATCCTTCATTGTACTAGGGGATTCCACCATTTTTTTTTATAATTTCATCAGAAAGTATAAGTAAAACCAAGACTATTGGTGAAAATCCGGTGAAAAATTCCTATTAATAAGCGAGTTATGGTCCCCCGAAGTTTGAAAATATAGATGTGACGTCACGAATATAAGTTTTTATATAAAACTGTTTTCCTCGTGGATCTAATGTATGCTATTTTTAATTTATATTTATAAAAAACAAATTAATATTGTAACACTGTACAAGTCTACATGCTTTATAATTGCAAGTGTATCAAAATTATTAAGTTTAATGCAAGAAATTTATATTCAAATAAAAACTGAGAATTGCAATACTGGACTGGTAGCCACGTGTACGCTATTTGAATTTGGAGTGTGGAGTCTACTACCAATGGAAACCATTGGTAGTAGACTCCACTCTCTAACTTGGTATTCGTTATATATTTATAGGTGGTCATTGAGTCGCCAATTAAAATAATATACCGTGTGTCTGTCTTAAAGATATAAAAAGAATATTAACATGGGAAACCAGTTTTTTGAAATTTCCTGCTCGCCTAATTAATTTAAACAAAATCGCGTTAAATAAAATTTTTAGGGCATGAAATCAATAAACAGAATTATCTTTACATGCTTTGTAACGACAGAAATTAAATATGAAAATTTCGAAAATTACCTTGAAAATATCGATAGCCATGGAATTGAACAAAAAATAAATAAATGCTTGACGTCTTATCAAATTGTCAGAAACGTCAAATAAGTTAATTTACGTTGTGACAGATAAAATGTTAAGCATTCATTTATTTTTTGTTCAATTCCTTGGCTGTCGATATTTTCAACGTAATTTTCGACATTTTCGTATTGAATTTGTGTCGTTACAAAGCATGTAAAGGTAATTCTATTTATTGATGTAGATGCAGAATTTTATGCCCTAAAACTTTTATTTGACGCGTTTTTGCTTAAAATAATTAGACGAGCAGAAAATTGCAAAAAACTGATTTCCCATGTTAATCTCCTATATACGTACACCTTTAAGAGAGACGCACGGTGTATGGATTTCATATGAGTGACAAGCTGCTAAAATAAAAACCCCCTTATTTCCGAAGTATTTCAATTATATCATTTTACTAATTTCAATTAATTCGATTGAGCTGTAATCCCCTATTATAAAATTTTAAACCTCCTTAAATACTTAAGATATGTAGGATTATGGTGTGTTAATTTTTTTTCTGAACCCCTAGGACGTCGTAGTTCTGCAAAATATGCCTGTATATTTAAAGTATATGAAACAATTTTGTAGACATTTCAAACCATTTGTGTAGGTTTTATAATTTGTTGGAAATGTAAACCGGCCAATTATTATTTATTTTATTATTTGAAAAATATGTCCTTTTTCTTAGGACTCTATGTATTTCGACGCTGTTTTGAACGCTCTTCAAATCGATGGTTTTAAACAAGGAAGATGTTTAATCAAAATTACTGAGATGGGACAATTAGCTACAGAGTATTTAGATGATAGAAGAGAGGAATACTATATGTTAGAGGCAATTCTAAAGGCATCCATGGCTGAACGAGAGAAATCAATAAAAGATATTAAAGAACAAATTGAAGGACTACATAATAATGTTAAAAATCTTATCAGAAGAGACGTAAGACCAAAATATATATATATATATATATATATATATATATATATATATATATATATATATATATAATTTTAAAAATATGTACATACACTGGAACATAAGACTTTAACATGTAAAATCTTACTTTCGTAATTTCATGCTTCCCTTATTATATTAAGTAAAAGAGCTTCAACTAAATGTTGTAGAGCATGAAATTTTACATAAGAGTCAATACACAAAATTATTTTTATGTGCTTTATAACGGCAGAAATTAGGTATGAAAATGTCGAAAATCACCCTAAAAATAGCGATAGCCATGGAATTGAAACTCAAGCTAGGCTAATTTAATTTTGTTATTATTTATTTCTGTGAAAAATTATTTACTTAAATTAATATATAATTGTTCACCTAAACATATTACAAATGTCTAATAATAGTTATTTTGTTATGTAAATATCAAGTGTGTTAATGAGGGTGATTAATGATCGATACATTTTAACTCCTGAACGTAGCGAGCGTGTTAATTACTAATATCATTAAACGCCAATTAGCATACGTGTTATTTATAATATAATATAGGGATCGTGCTAAAAATCGCATATCGAGATTTTGGTATATGACCACGTTTTAAGGTTCCTAGAATCCAATTTTAACATTTTCACCATGATGTATGTGTGTAAATCTCTCTCTCTCTCTCTCCCTCTCTCTCTCTCTCTCTCTCTCTCTCTCTCTCTGTGTGTGTGTGTGTGTGTGTGTGTGTGTGTGTGTGTGTGTGTGTGTGTGTGTGTGTGTGTGTGTGTGCGTGTATGTGTGGATCCTCCACTCTAACTCAAATAGTATCATTCAGAAAATTTTGAAACCTGGTATTTCGACCTTTTTCTATTATGGAAAGAGCCCATTAAATTTTGGTGTGAATCTGATAACCAGAAATGGCACTTTACTTGAAGCTCAAAATAGTTTTTCTTTGAAAAATACCTTTAAATGTTATTTTTTCGAGATTAATGTTATTATAACAATTAAAGATTATTAAATTTTCTACAGATTTGCATTAATAGTTTTTCTACATATTTTATGGATATATTTATAAAGTTATCTATAATTTAAATTTTGGAGTCTACGCTTTAAACAAACAAAACTCCTTGATTTCGCAGTTATTCAAATGTATGTAACTGACAGATAAATGTCACTGTCAAAGAACTAATCATTTCAAATTAATAATAGTAAAGTTTTAAAAAGAAAAAAGTAAAAAGAACAATAGGAAAGGATATCAATACAGTTTTCGGCATAAGTAAATATGTAGATATGTATTTAGATTAATAATAATTAACGATTCGCAAAAAAGTTTCAGCTAATCCTTATTTTTGGATTAGTGAATTCTATTCTGTCCCAGTATTTAAAATTTAATCTTCATTTCATTATCAAAAAAAAAAAATAGTTACTTGGATTAGATTTGACTATATTTTAAGAAATAAACTGCCAAAATTAGAATAAAATTCGCTAATCCAAAAATAAGGATTAGCTTAATTTTTTTGTGACGCGGGCTGTAAATGGTGGGAGGTATTATGTTGGCCACACCAGATTTTTTTCGTTGATAGTATCTTACTGAATTGGAAAATCTAATTTTATTCCGTGACAAAATGTAGATTATACTCTATCCGTTTTAACTATAGAGCGGTAGTAAGATAGGCGCAGTTTGATCTTGCTTTTTGATTAGATAAACTCCGATATTATCCAATCAAACAACAAGATCAAACTGCTGCTATCTTCCCACCACTCTATAGTTAAAACGGATAGAATATAGTAACGTTTGATACATAAATTTTGACAATTGTTCAGTAATGTTATGTGGTACCTATGGTTACCCACTAAAATCGTTGATTAATAAAAAGTCATGCATTAATAGAGGTTATTAATGAATGATTTTCTATACATTAATATTACCCATTAATAAATGGTCAACGGAAAAAATATATTAACCTAACTTGATAGGTAAAACGTCAAACGTTTGCTAATTAATCTGTTTCAATTCTATGGCTATCGCTATTTCTGTGTATGTAATAGCTATTAACATACCTATACTCTATCCGTTTTAACTATGGAGTGGTGGGAAGATAGGTGCAATTTGATTTTGGTTTTTGATTGGTTAATATCCTGATATTATCCAATCAAACAACAAGATGAAACCACCTATCTTCACACCACTGTAGAATTAAAACGGATAGAGCACAGGATTGTTATGAGTATCATACTGCCGCAGATGTCGGTGTGATTTTAAGATATCTATGTCTTGTTATACTTCATAACATCCGTGGTTTGTTTAATAGTTTCAGAAAATGAAGACATTATTAATAAATATTATTTTTTAAAAATTCATTACTGCTACTCTCAGAATGTTATGATAAACAGAACAATTATTTTGACATTTTATGCTTTATTCTTCGTTTATTATTTTAGAATAAAATAAACCGTGTTAAGAACGATACACTAACATTATCTGTATATATTAATCAAGAGCTTTATAATTTCATTTCATTTTGTAGACTGTTGTTAACATATCAGAATGATAATAATCACCGTACAGATACATTTATTACCTAGTTACCAGCCTATTTTTGCACATAAGAACATAGGCTTAATATCCTGAAACCGCTAAAATTAATTTTGCTTTTAATTTTAAGCTCCCCAACTTTTTTTGAAGCATTTTTATCTGAAATAATTAGGGAAGCAGGAAATTACGAAATTATGATTTTACATGTTAAAGTCCTATGTTTCGGTGCGTCTCTCTCTACTCCCTATGATATTTTTTTTAAGTTATATCTTAATAAATATTTGAAATATTACTTATTTAGAGTGTTATAATAATGGATGAAGAACGAAAAAGCGTAGCAACTGATGTAGATCTAATTCTAAAACAAGATATTGAAGCAATAACTCATACCTTAAATACCATAAAAGACATCACTATAGTCTCAAAAATAGAACACATATACCCTCGGTATTCTTACAAAATTCTCTTATATTTTCAACTATCTTTAATTCATTATTATTTGTAAAGATTTGAAGATCAAGAAAGACAGAGAAATCGACTCGAAAATCTCGTCGATAAATGTATAAAAGATAGAGATATTTTATTGAACAAATGTGCACACGCAGAAGAAATGTATAATAGTTTAAGCCATTGTATGGTGGAGACAACTGTGTGGTGAGTGGACCATTCAGACATTTTTTATACAGAATTTTATGTAGATTCTAAATTTTTAACGTTCAAGTTATTATCTTTTACAGTGCCTGAGTTGTAGGCATAGATATGAAATAACGTACCTATGTAAATTGTAAACAAAAGTTTTGAGAAAATATTTACGTTTGAAATTGGTGGACGAACTTTTGCCCCCAATTCGAATCAACAGTGCTCAAGTCAAGTTAAAACGTCATTTAGAATTTTAAAGATGATTGTTATCAGAACTTTGATCAGAAATGATTTAAAATTTCAAAAAAGAAATAATGTAACCAAAAAGACAGCGGTCCACCTAGAGCAAATCTCAAGGTGCTGCAGAGCATAAAAGAGCCAATATTTTGTAGATTACAGAGAGAGTATAATCTCCCAAAAGTTTCTCAAACGCGACTCATTGAAGACTTTTGGGCATTTCTTAGCAGAAAAGTACACTATAAAAAATCTGATGTGGACACCACCACACGACTTCCTTGTACGCAAGACGCAAGACCAACATGAAATATAGACCCAATCATAACATTTCATGTATTTGACGTATTTTGACATTAACATTAATTTTTTTATTTTTTTTGTTCTTTTTTGTCCTATTCCGTAGCAAGCTTTATTACAAAAATCAAAAAAGTATATAATTAGCACGTTTTAAGGTCCCTAGAAACCTATTATAACATTTTTACGTGTGCGTGTACGTGTGCGTACGGGTGCGCGTGTGTGGGCGTGTGCATGTGTGTGTGTGTGTGTGTGGATGTGTGTGTGTGTGTGTGTGTGTGTGTGTGTGTGTGTGTGCGTGTGGATGTGTGTGTGGATGTGTGCATGGATGTGTGTGTGGATGTGTGTGTGTGTGTGTGTGTGTGTGTATGTGTGTGTGTTTGTGTGTGTGTGTGTATGTTGGATCCACGATTTCTCAAATACTATAAGACGAAAGACATTTTTATCTAAGGATTCCTCAATCTAACAATAATGGGAAGAGTTGATTAAGTTTTGGTAGCAATTGGACAACCGGAAGTAGTAGTTACAAGAAAAAAATCATCTAAATATTATTTATCGAATATTTATGTAAATACTTATATTAAAGAACGTTAAATTCTTTTATCGAATATATATATAATTCATTATTATATCTTCTATAGATTTAGAGATGAAGAAATGCATATAAAATAATTTGATCTCAGATCAAACTACTACACCTCGTTCCATTTAAGCCATTCAGTATTGCAGAGCATAGGGAATAGTTTCGACCTCTCTGATTGGCTGAAATTGGACACAAGAGACAAGTTTACCCAATGTAATTTCGGCTACTTCAAGTTTGCGCTGTTGCCAGCTCCATCTACTGAATGGCTTAAATGGAACAGAGTATACAAGGCATGAAATTCAAATGTTTGTAATTGACACATAAATGTCACTGTCAAAAATATTTGTACAAAATTATGAAGATTACGAAAATAAAAAAAAGTCAACAACGCAAAAGAATTACGTAAAAAAGAATATAAAAGGAATTTGCGAAAAAATGACGAATATAAAGAAAAAGAAAAGGAAAGTAGAAAAAGAAAATTTCAAGATATTGAATATAAAGAAAATGTATGGATTGTACATAATTTATATTAAAATATTACATAAAGATTGCAAATATATGTGAGAATTATTTTGTAGTGGGACATGAATATATGTATTTGTAATTAAAAATATTTTTTGTTTTACGCGTACAGCCAGGTAAAATATCTGGCGAGAGGTTATGTGCTGGCCACATCAGATTTTTTAATTTACATATCTCGCGTATACAAAAGGCTAATTTAATAATATTAGGTGTGCTAGACGCAGAATTTAATTCTCTATTATTTGAAACTTCAGGTAATATATCACTTCCGGTTAGCCTATTTTATCTAAAATCTACTATGTTATTCCCATTGACATAAAAGTCTTATATATCAAATTTGAAAAGTTTTAGATTACATTTTAAAATAGTTTTTCATTCAAATTTATTATAGGCTTCAAGTAAAGTTTCGCTCCTGAAAATTAGGTAATGACCAAAAAGGGAGGTGCACAACTAGATGTTATAATAGTCCTAAATACAAAATGTCAACTTTCTACGGTTTACCGTTTTTGAGTTATGCGAGATACGTACGTACGTATAGACGTCACGACGAAATTAGTCAAAATGGATTCAGAGATGGTCAAAATGGATATTTCCGTTGAAATCTGAAAACCGAAATTTTTCGCGAGTACAATACTTTCTTTACTACGTATAAGGAAGTAAAAAACTAAATATTAACATGTATAGTAACTCGTAAAAAAAAATGAAACAAGACACTCTTTTATTGTTCTGGTTCTAGGATTAACATCATCGCGAGACAAATGAGACAAGATATTAAAGCGTAATATTGAAAATAATGGCCCCCTATTAGTGTTGTAAAATTAAATTTCTTATCTCTTTAGTTTATAAGAACAATCTTTTTATGCCAATGTATCAAAAAAATTTCTTCTAATTTTCTCAAAACTTTTGTTACTTACTTTACAATTTATTATTAAATTATTTTAAACGTCTTAAGGTATAAAGAAGAAAAAGAACGCTTACATGCTGAAATCAAAGAAGTTGAGGATCAATCAGATCAAACCGTCAAACTGATAAAATGCCGTGGTGAAATGTATGTAAATATACGTACATGTCTGCAAGAATTAGCAGAAATATTAAGAAACGCAAAACCGCCTGATGGGAAGGGGAAGGCCCCTGCAACTAAAAAAGGTACCCCTAAGGGTAAAGCAAGCCCTAGATCGAAATCCCCAAAAAGGTCCCCGAGAATAGACAAAAAAACACTGCCCAAAAAAGTTCCAGTAGAACACTGTGAAGAAGAAGGTATACTAAATAAGAAATTAGGATCAAAATTCTTAAATCCACTTTTCGTTTTAAAACTCAAACGCAGCTTCCAACATATCCGAAAGTTTACCGATATACCGACTGAGATTTTGTTGTTGGCGGTTTTCAAATCAGTTCTTTTCAGGACTTTTTTTCTTGTTTAAGTTTAAGGTACATAAATAACTCTCTCTCCACATTATACCGTGTGTCTGTCTTAAAGGTGTACATAGGAGATCAACATGGGAAATCAGTTTTTTGCAATTTCCTGCTCGCATAATTATTTTAAACAAAAATAAAAGTTTTAGAGCATAAAATTCTGCATCTAAGTCAATAATAGCTATTAACATACCTAGGAATGTTATGCACATCATAACTGCCGCAGATGTAAGTTTGAAATACGAGCTCGTAGAGCGAGGATTGTAAGATATCTAAGGCTTGTTATGATTAATAACATCCGTGGTTTGTGCAATAGTTTATCGGTTTCAGAAAATTAAGACATTATTGATAAATATCATTTTTTGAAATTCTCTCATTAATGCTACTTTCAGATTGCTATGGTTAACAGAACAATTATTTTGACATACGTCAATATGACAAATATTCAAATTATGTGCTTTATTCCTCATGTTTATTACTTTAGAATAAAGTAGACCGTATTTAGAACGATGGGCTATCGTTATCTGTATATATTAATGAAGAGCATTATATTTTCATTTTGTAGACCGTTGTTGCGTTGTTGACAAGTCTGTATGGTAATAATATTACCATATACATAGATACAGTTATTACTTAGTTACCAGCCTACTTTTGTACATGTAAATAATGGAATAATATTCTGAAACCTTTAAACAAAATTACCTTGCCATGCATTATTACGACAGAAATAAATATATTAAAAATATCGAAAAATACGTTGAAAATATCGACAGTCATGGAGATGAACAAAAAATAAATAAATGCTTGACGCTTTATCTGTCACAACGTAAGTTAACTTATTTGACATTTCTGACAATTTGATTTTGTCTGTAGTTTTATTGTCTGAAATGATTAAAAAAATGAACATTTATACGAATGAAGAGCTAAATTCGTGACAAAATTTGAAAAGACTACTAATGTGTCTTCAAAAAATATACGTGAGCCGCGTAATACGAATATAGGACGAGCAGAACATGCGTTACTTTAAGAAAGAGTGTTAGGAATGATAAGTGTAGACCCCTTCTGTAGTACTATCGTAGATGTATAGGGCGCGAGCAGACACGTGACTCGGGCGTCTTTGACGTACTTGGAATCAGCTGATTTGTGTGCGCATCTCGTTTTGACAAGAACATTGTCACTTTGACAAGACCAATGTTTTGACTTATTTTGATTTTGAACTGCTAAAATGTTATTAATGTATAATTTTCAGGCAGTAAAACACATGAAATTAAAAATAATAACTTCTCAACAGTTCAAAATTAAAATTAGTCAAAACATTGGTCTTGTCAAAGTGACATTGTTCTTGTTAAAATGACAAGCGCACACAAATCAGCTGATTCCTAGCACGTCAAGGACGCTCGAGTCACGTGTCTGCTCGCGCCCTATTGGAAATGAGTAGAGAGTACATAACATTATCATACATAATTTTCTTGAATTTTTGATATATTCATATTATTTAAACAAAACTGTATTTTCTTAACTTTATTTATTAATTTTATATTTCTATTATTGCCATAATTAACGATATTTGTTGAAATCAAATTGTCAGAATCGTCAAATAAGTTAACTTACGTTGTTACAGATAAAACGTCAAGCACTTATTTATTTTTTGTTCAATTCCATGGCTGTCGATATTTTTAACGTAATTTTCGACACTTTCATATTTAATTTCTGTCGTTATAAAGCATGTAAAAATAATTCTGTTTATTGTTATAGTGTAGAATTTTATACCCTAAAACTTTTATTTTATGCATTTTTGCTTAAAATAATTATTAGGCGAGCAGGAAATTGCATAAAACTGATTTCCCATGTTAATCTCCTATGTACACCTTTAAAATAGACACACGGTATATATTAATAATATGTCGTGATCTTAGGGTACTGTAACCTAAAAATGGTTCGCTTCTTTCAAACGGGCTCTTCCGGCCGCTTCACGCGATGTTTCACGAATATGTTCGAGAATGAACGAACATTTAGTTCCAAGCCAAATTTTTTAAAACGTGAATAGAATAATTTTTGTTACAAATTAGGATAATATGTATTGTTTAATTGAAAGGGTAATATTCAAACTTAACTGAATGATAGTTTAAATAGCTAACTTTTTTTAATTAAGCAAGATATTAGTGACGAAATGAACTGCTTAAAATTATAGTTCTTATTTGTTGTGGCAATAAGGTTCACTTTCAAAGACGTGTTTATCGGTAAGACAATAGTTTAAATGAAGCGCACCACATATGACGTAATTACTGAACTACCCTAATTACCGACGGAACCTCGCGAACCACCACGAACTACGCACTATGAACCACGAACCACAAGCCATAGCGAACCGTTTATATCAAACGGTAACTTATTAGATAGTTGTTGCTAGAAATTTACTAAAGTGGATTTAAGAAATTTCGATCCTAGAGCATTTATATTATGTATTTGCCTATTGAAAACATTATTTATTTTTTATATAGCGAAAGATTTGTTGACACTAATTATCAAAAAACTTACAATATTAGTTAGAGAAGCACAAAATACTCCGTATACAGAAGAAGCTGGCCACTATTACGAAAGTTTCGTTAGCAATATGATTCATACGAATGTTGTAGATATAACAGTGAAGGAAACAGGTTTAAAAATCAAATACAATTTAATTTTTTTAAGATGTCCGATTAAGATCCTTTGCATTATCTAAGTAACACAAATGACGTAAAATCGACGTCACTTTGACGTCCTGAGGACGTCTCAGCGTGGAGCTGTGCGACATCATTTTACGACGTTGTTTAAACGTCATTAGCTGTATTCTTTTTGGACAAAATCTCAGCTCATCTCAATCACTTTAGATAAACTCAGGAAATCGTTGTTCTTTTTGACACAACTGATTTGAGTTGTTCTGAGTATACTTATTTCCCCCCTTTTCGATGCTACACTACCAGTTTACAAAACTCAAAATAATTTGAAACAGTTTGCATTTTAAGGTTATATAATAACAAATTTTATATTCACATATACAGATAAATTTATGTAATATATTTTCAACATTATCCATTTTTTGTTTATAAACAGTATCATAGATGAGACATTCGCTGTATTCAATAGGGGATTCCACCAATTTTTTTTTTATATAATTTCATCTCAACGTATAAGTAAAACTAAGACTGTCGGTGAAAATCCGGTGAAAAAAAATCCTATTAATAAGCGAGTTATAGTCCTCCGAAATTTAAAAATATAGATGTGACGTCACGAATATAAGTTTTTATATCAAACTATTTTCTTCGCGGACCTAAATGTTTTTGAAATATTTGCTATTTCTAAATTATATCTATAAAAAATAAATGAATATTATTATACTGTACAAGTCGACATGATTTATAATTGGAAATGTATTTCAATTATTAAGTTTAATGCAAAATATTTATATTCCAATAAAAACTGTTTGAGAATTGAACTACTGGACTGATAGCCACGCTTCCGCTATTTTAATTTCTCTACTTCCATTGGTAGTAGACTCCACCCCCTTAACTCGGTATTCGTTATATATTTATAGGTGGTCTTTGAGTCGCCAATCAAAATAATATATATATATGGATTTCATATGAGTGACGAGCTGTTAAAATAAAAACCCCCTTATTTCCGAAGTATTTCAATTATATCATTTTATTTCTTTATTAATTTTCATTATTAAGCATATACTTTTACTATTTTTTAATAATTTCTCTTAATTTGATTGAGCTGTAATCCCCTATTCTAAAGTTTTATTAGTATTGTATAAGAAATAATTCAATAATATTAAATAAAGAAAAACAATATACCTACAATAAAATATTAAACAGAATTTTTTTTTTGAAAAAACAGAATGAACTGAGTGTAAACGCGACTTAATTTTTTTAAGTAATACTCATTAATTTACGTATATTTTACTTTCTTATTTGAGACAGTTAAAATTTCACATTTTCTAATTAACTTATCAGTTGACTTATTTTGAATTTTGAATGCTTTTACTGTAGCATATATTTTTATAATAATAAAATAACAGTAGTACAGTGAAGTAGGCTATGAATAGAGAAACGTATGTCTGATCATTATTCAATTCAAAAGTCAAGATGTCAAAATTGATCTTGAAATGTAATTTTAAGGAGAAAAGACAATAAAGAAGGATACAGTATATTGACATTCGTCGTTGTCTAATTTGTTTCCATTTTTAAAATAAGATTCAACAAGAAAAGCTTTGATTTCTTTAGATAACATATATGACAATATCTCATGTCAAATTGACATTTAATTAAATATTTTTAAATTGACATACGTTTCTATGTTCATAGCCTACTCTGAGTTAGGAATTTTTTATGAACACATTGTATCTTATGAAACCCCAAAAAATCTTGATCGGACATTAAAAAAAAATTAAATTATAACAATCAAAATTAATCATTATTAAACATATAATTAATGATTTTGTAGCATTAATCGATGAGACATTATTTGATGATCCCCAAGTTCCAACAAGAGCTGAAGTTAAACGTATTAGTGACGAAATATGCGAGAAAAATGCTAAAACTGAATATGATCTTTAATAATTTCAAATATTTTATATAAATTATCGTAAATAAATAAATAAATTATAAATAGTATTTAGTGATATTTTCGTTTGGGCGTGTAGCTGACTTCACAGGGCCGCACTGAAGCGTTGTATGGTAGCTATTTTCACTCTGTTGGTTTGACAATTGAGAGTGACGTTTCTCAACTGTCATTTTGTTGAATTAACAGTTGAAAAATGTGTTTAATGCCTTTAATTTAATTTTACAAATAATTTAATTCAATTTGCAGCTTTTCTATAATAAATATTGCCTTAAAATCGTTATATATTGATTGTATATTCGTAAATAAACTAATAGGTGTGTTCTTTAAGTACGTGTAAATTTCACAGCATTTTTTTGTGACATTTTAATTGTTTTAAGAAAAAATACAAGCAACAATGGATTCGTTTTCATCGTACCACAACAATGGGAGTATAAAAGAGCATGATTTCAATAAATTGACACAAATAGGGTCAAGTATACAAAAAATATCCCAAAATGGTACATAATATTTAATTGTAATATGTGTTTAGTGTGTGTTTATTAAAAAATTATTGTAGTGTCGTCAATACAAAGAATGGTACAGCAACTGGGTACATCACAAGATTCAAGGGAGTTACGCCAACAGTTGTAAGTTTTTTTTTTGTTGTTTATTTCGGTGTTAAATGTTGTTAAATATATAAAAATACTAGCTGCTAACCCGCGGGTTTTGCAGCTGCGATGTAATTTATTTTTCAACCTCGTATAACACGATTTTAGTGTTATTTGAAGATCAAACAGTTCAGAAATTCTGAGCTCCCAAAAATGCATGTTTTCATGTTTTGTTTAGGCCAAAATCACGATTTTAGTTAAAGATAGAGTGTTTATTCTAGCAAAAACGAGCTTTAGAGGGTTGATTTGTATATTTCTACTATAAAAGTGGTTAAATATTCGGTTAAAAACTCCTGAAACCCAGGTTTAAAAATTGTATATTTTTGACCAAAAATGTGAGGTTAAAAATCGGTCAGTTAAAGATAGAGTGTTAATTCTTGCAAAAACGAACTCTGGAGAGTCGATTTGATATATTATTATATTTTAAAAGTGTCAAAAACGCTTTAGTGTTTCCGGAAAATAGGGTTGAAATTTTTGAAAAAATTACCCCAAAAACATGTATTTTATTTCGCTCTCAACTCCTCAACGGTTTATTTTAGCTTCAAATTAACACGAAATTCGTGTTCTACGGGGTTTAGGCTATAAACTAATTCATTTTCAATTTTTAAAACCGCCTGGACAAAATTTTATTTAAATATTTCAACGATGACGCGCTTTGCGAATTTTTTGTAATTCTTCCAAAACATCAATAATTTTATTTGGTTATGTATTCGGCTGAAATTTACAGGAAACATCAAATTAGCTGAAAATCGGCTAGGGTATACCTGTATAACCAGGGTATGGCCATGGCGTGGCACACGTTTCGTCCGCCATTGTCGGACCCGCCGTCATTGTGTTGTTCTTGCGCAAATTATTATGTATTTTTGTGGCTATTTATTTTATTTTAATGAAAAACACATTTACATACCATTTTAATATGTATTTAAAGTGTAGGTAATATTTTTATTTTATTTACTTGTGTAGTTTGTCAAGATACTTACTATGATTACTGACAATTTTGAAAACAACTAAAAATTACCAATATTAAGCACAGTCATTTAAATTTTTTACCGGTTTCAGGATATTATTCCATTATTTACATTTACAAAAGTAGGCTGGTAACTAAGAAATAACCTCGGAAATAACTGTATCTGTATGGCAATATTATTACCATACTGACTTGTCAACAACGGTCTACAAAATGAAAATAAAATAAAATGAAAATATAATGTTCTTCATTAATACATAAAGATAACATTAGCCTATCGTTCTAAATACGGTCTATTTTATTCTAAAGTAATAAACATGAGGAATAAAGCACATAATTTGAATATTTGTCATATTGACATATGTCAAAATAATTGTTTTGTTAATCATAGCAATCTGAAAGTAGCATCAATGAGAGAACTTCAAAAATTGATATTTATCAATAATGTCTTAATTTTCTGAAATCGATAAACTATAGAACAAACCACGGATGTTATTAATCATAACAAGCCTTAGATGTCTTAAAATCCTCGCTCTACGAGCTCGGATTTCAAACTTACATCTGCGGCAGTTATGATGTGCATAACATTCCTAGGTATGTTAATAGCTATAAAAGGTAAGTTTAGAATATATAACTAATATGTTAATAAAAACTACAGATATTAAATTACATGTTATAATAACAACCCATATCCTATATTCTACATAAACTCTAAATATATGTCATAATAATAATTATGTATCTCTTAAATAAATAAATTTTTAGTACCTCCGTCCATTTTGACTAGTATTACAGAACTCAAAATCGTCCTAGTGATATGTCAATTTAAGATTATTTTCAACACAAGAATTAGCAAAATTTTTACAAATTTTAGGGCTATATCTTTAATTATTTTAACTTAAATAATTAAATTTTGTCATAAAAATAATAATATGCTGTCATTACTGACATCTCGTATAGATTAATTATAAGTTCTAACTTCAGGGCTAATTTGTTTTGTTACAACTAACTTCGCGTGATACAATTGAGTTTCCGCCATCTGTCATTAAAAATATGCGAAAGTATATAAAATGTGTATATAGTAAAAATGAACAAGCAGAAGACTCACGTCATCGACCTGAAAAAAACCTTATAAAATGAAATATAACTTATAGAAATTATTGGGTGTTATTTATTTTATAACAAAGAGGGAATAAAAAATACTAGTATTAAGAAACGTATATATTAATGAAATTTACCTTCATATCAAAGTCAATCCTTATTACTTTTAGGAAATACAAAATTATTTGAAATAATTGTAGTTAATTTTCGTATCATAACGGTAGCACTACTGACTATGTCCATGTTTACATTGAATTTAAAATCGATCAAATATTGATCCTGTCCCTGTCACTTGATTGTCAACTCATCTCATCCAGGCACAAGTGACTTGAATTAATATAAATGATTGCAAATATCAAAGTAGTTATGTATTATTGTTTTGTTAAAAATATATTGAACTATTGAACTGTCAATAAAATATATAAATAAAATAAATCGTTGTAGTTTCTTCTTAGTATTTTGTGAGTTGTGTCTTAAGCCTGTTTTACATTATACTTTTTTCGTCTATTTTCATGCTATATTTCTAGTCATTTTTGTATCCGAGATCTATGCTATCAAGTCGTATGTTATCGGAAATCTTCGGTACGTTTCGTAATACCAACTTAACATCGTAACAAAACTTACTGTTGGCATAAAAGTTAACTTCAATGGCAGATAACCAAAGTTGGCAACACGACTCTGCGCATGCGTGTTGCAATCTGGACGAAAATCGTATAGAAAAATACGTCCGACCGCATATGTCTATACTAGAATCTCGGATGAAAATTTCCTGATTTACACTATGCTAGATTTGTCTAGAAATTTCTCGGATGAATCTAGTACTAGAATATAGACGAAAAAAGTATAATGTAAAACAGGCTTTACGCTACAGAATTACTGCAGTGCCCAATTACCGGATAAGCTGACTACGCTGCAGCCTAGGGCGCACAGATTTTGAGGGCGCACAATAAATAAATGTATAAAAGAAAATGATTATTTTCAAAAATAGTATAGTTTTGTTATTAATTATTTCAATTACTTACATGCATGTATTGTATACAGAAAGTTATGCAACATGCATTACATTTTCTAGAATAAATTAGTACCCCATGTATACGTAGTAATAAGTGACGTCATTATCTAGTAATATTTATTGATGACGTGAGTCTTCTGCTTGTTCATTTTTACTATAACTAATGTTTGTATGTTATATTTTCAATAGATATAAAATAATTACGCATTTTAAGCTCAAATGTAAATAATTATAATTAAACTTGCAATGCAAAACCTATAAAAATATGTTCATTTTTTAGGTTATGTAACAGAATAAAGTGTAGAGAAATATACGAAGAATTTATGGAGAAGTCGGTACAAAAAATCTTGTGTATCACACGCCCAGAAACTGTTTTGCGAGATCTCGTATTTGCATGCCTCGCTTTCAGCTCGGCCTGTCAAAATAAACTCGGTCTCGCAAATGTTCAGTTTCTGGCCTAGTGATACAAATAACTATTTATCATCTTTATAAATTCATAGTGTGATTATTTAATATTCTTTTATAATATAATATCACATTTCTTACAAATAAATCGGGAAATGAACTCTCAGTATGTTTGACATGAGCCCGACAATGGCGGCGATCTTGGCCCATGGCCATATCCTGCTTATAAAGGTACCCTATAATCGGCTGGTTTACAGCGTTAAAATACTCGAATTATATTGTGACATTGTGGCTCTGTCGGTAACACCGCTGTCGAAAACCGAATGCTTTTCTTAAGCCAACTTTGAAAAGTAATTATAAATATGCAAAATTATGAACTATAACTACTTCTACGATACGTCCGGAAGCTGAAAGAACATTTCTACAAAATTTAGCGTCGATATATAAAAGGGTGTTGATTTGTGACGTCAAGTTTTCACTTATTTATATATACACAGTGTGTTTGAAAAAGTGGTTACACCCATTTATCTGGCTTATTATTGCAGATACGCTTATTGCGTATAGGACATAATTTATTCAATACAATATCTGCGATTATATTATATGAAAAGTGTAATTCTGGGACTTCCGGTATAACCGGAAGTGATATCAACTTTGTAAATTTAAATACAATCTATACAAGTTTTTTATAAATTCAGATTATATGTTTTATTCTCTTTACGACCATACCAAATTTCTTAGTATTTACTATATTCATTTGTTAAAAATAAATACTTTCTTTTGCTGAAATTTTATCATTAATGGATGTAATTTAATATGTAAGAAGGCTATGACAGCAATATTATTAAAATTGTCTTTTATATGCTTAAGAGAACAGATTCAGCAATATACGCAACAATTAGCAAAAGATACATCTGCAAACTTGAAGGAACTTCAAATGGTGAATATAAGTGGCGCAGGCGTCACCTCAGAGCAGCGACAATTTAAAATGCAAAGAGAGAGACTGGCAGACGAATTTGGTACCGCCTTAGGGGCATTTCAAAATACTCAAAGAACAGCTGCTAATAAAGTAAAACAACAGATACAAAGGAGTAAAGCACAGTTGCATCAGGACCCGTTCTTGCCAGGTAGGGCCGTAAATCAATGTTTTATGCCCCGCGACAGCTTGCATTTACGATAGCTTTTACACACACATGTTTGCAAATTTTTAAAAAGGTTAGCTGAGATATTGGAAACCAAAATAGGGCGAAAATACATTTGCAATATACGCATGGTGTGCCTCAAGGAAGGTTACTTACTACTTTCATAGTTATTTTCTTCGAAAAACGGAAAATATATGGTTTTCGATGGAATTTTTTCATTTATTGAATCAGATGTAATTATTTTAACATGATATAAAACAACTATTATGTGTTTATTATGTCTTAAAACTTTTGTTACATAGTTTCTTTTAAAATCCTGAAAATCTTGATTATAAATACTATCTTATCTATAATAATTTATAAGAATAATTATCGATTTGAACAACATTAATATGGATTCGCCAATATCATGTATTCATATATACAATACGAATAAAACAACATATTTTAATATACCGCGTTGTTGTGTATTGTAGGCCCAAAAAGCAACAAAGACCAACAACTTATTGAACTTCAAAACAGTGGCGTTTCCAGGCAACAGCAACAACAACATCAAATGCAAGATGAAGTAAATCTACAACTATTAGAAGAACAGGAACAAAGCATTCGACGATTAGAGGTCAGTGAATTTATTGTTTTTTTTTATGTTTGAATGTAACGCAAATGTTTAATCTTATCAGTTTTTGATTTTAACTGCTTAGCTGATAATTGTATTTAAATATTTCTAAGATGATGACCGATTTGAAAAACAAATTTTCAGAAATATTTCATGTAACTTTGAACGTCTGTAACTCGTGAACCGCTCATCGATAAAAATCGTGCCTTACAGAAAAACAAAGATAATTTTATGTAGATTTTAACTTTTCTCTCCCTCATTATTCTATCTTTAACCGTTAAAGAATGGTACGGAAAAAACTAAAATATGGTCATCAAAAACATGCATTTTATTTTGCTCACAATATCCCAACGGTTTAAATTATCTTTAAATTAACACGAAACACGTGTTCTACGGAGTTTATTATATAAATTAATTCATCTGGACAAAGTTTTATTTAAATATTTCTGAGATAACGCCCGATTTGAAAATGACTAAATATCAAAAATATTTCATGTAGCTTTGAACGTCTTTAATTTGTGAACCGCTCATCGTTATAATTGTGCCTTACAGGAGAAGAAAGACAATTTTATGTAGATTTTAACTTTTCTCACCCTCATTATTATATCTTTAACCGTGAAAGAGTGGTACGCAAAAAACTAAAATATGGTCACTAATAAACATGCATTTTATTTTGCTGACAACTCCTCAACGGTATAAATTATCTTCAAATGAACACGAAATTCGTGTTGTACGAGGTTTATTATATAAATTAACTCATGTGGACAAAGTTTTATTTAAATATTTCTGAGATAACTCCCGATTTAAAAATCACAAAATTTCAGAAATATTTCATGTAATTTTGAACGTCTTTAATTTGTAAACCGCTCATCGGTAACAATCGTACCTTACAGGAAATGAAAGAGAATTTTATGTAGGTTTTAACTTTTCTCACCCTCATTATACTATCTTTAACCGTGGAAGAGTGGTACGCAAAAAACTAAAGTATGGTCATCAAAAACATGCATTTTATTTTAATCACAACTGCTCTACGGTTTAAATTATCTTCAAAGTAACAGGAAATTCTTGTTCTACGGGGTTTATTATGTAAATTAACTCATCTGGACAAAGTTTTATTGAAATGACGCCCGATTTGAAAATTACAAAATATCAAAAATACCTATTTCATGTAACTTTGAACGTTTGTAACGCGTAAACCGCTCATCGGTTATAATCGTGCCTTACAGAAAAAGAAAGAGAATTTTATGTAGATTTTAACTTTTCTCTCCCTCATTATTCTATCTTTAACCGTGGAAGAATGAGACGCAAAAAACTAAATGGTCACCAAAAGAAATGCATTTTATTTTGCTCACAATTTTCCAACGGTTTAAATTATCTTCAAATTAACCTGAAATTCGTGTTGTACGGGGTTTATTATATAAATTAACACATCTGGACAAAGTTTTATTTAAATATTTCTGAGATAACGCCCGATTTGAAAATTACAAAATTTCATAAATATTACATGTAACTTTCAACGTCTGTAACTCGTGAACCGCTCATCGGAAAAATCGTACCTTACAGGAAAAGAAAGATAATTTTATGTAGATTTTAACTTTTCTCTCCCTCATTATTCTATCTTTTACCGTGAAAGAGTGGTACGCAAAAAACTAAAATATGGTTATCAAAAAACATCCATTTATTTTGCTCACAATTTCCCAATGATTTATATTATCTTAAAATTAACACGAAATTCGTGTTCTACGGGGTTTATTATATAAATTAACTCATCTGGACAAAGTTTTATTTAAATATTTCTGAGATAACTCCCGATTTGAAAATCACAAAATTTCAGAGATATTTCATGTAATTTTGAACGTCTTTAATTTGTGAACCACTCATCGGTTATAATTGTGCCTTACAGGGGAAGAAAGAGAATTTTATGTAGATTTTAACATTTCTCTCCCTCATTATTCTATCTTTAACCGTGAAAGAGTGGTACGCAAAAAACTAAAATATGGTCAACAAAAAACATGCATTTTATTTTGCTGACAACTCCTCAACGGTATAAATTATCTTCAAATTAACACGAAATTCGTGTTCTACGGGGTTTAATATATAAATTGACTCATCTGGACAAAGTTTTATTTAAATATTTCGGAGATAACGAGCGATTTTAAAATTACAAAATTTCATAAATATTTCATGTAATTTTGAACGTCTCTAATTCGTGAACCGCTCATCGGTGAAAATCGTGCCTTACAGGAAAAGAAAGAGAATTTTATGTAGATTGTAACTTTTCTCTCCCTCACTATTCTATCTTTAACCGTGAAAGAGTGTTACGTAAAAAACTAAAATATGGTCAAAAAAAACATTTTATTTTTGAATGCATGTACAATGAATTTTTATTTCAATACTACAATACATAAATTCTTATTATTATAATATTTATGTTGCAAGGCTGATATAAACGACGTCAATCAAATATTCAAAGATCTTGGTCAAATTGTACACGAGCAAGGAGAATTGATAGATTCCATCGAGGCTTCTGTGGAACGTACAGAAATTTTTGTCGGTGAAGGAACAACGCAGCTGCGTCAGGCATCTAACTATAAAAATAAAATCCGTAGAAAGAAATTTTATTTAGCTATGATAGGGTTGGTAATACTGGTGATCTTGATTTCCATTTTGGCATGGCAATTGAGTTAAACAATTAAAATATTGAGAAGATGGGGTGTTTTACTGTTCGCCCGAATCATCCGAAGTTTAACGATAATAATCGATTCGCCCAGTGACATTTTTATTACAATAAATTTAATTATTTTCGTTTTACTAAAATTTAAAATATGCTACCGTAAGATTATTGAAATTAATTATTTATTTAGAACGGTACAATACCCCATTATGATATGTAAGTTGGATGATATTATTAATAGTGGTAAATAATTATCGATAAATATAAAAATTATGTTTTGTATATTTTAACCTAAGTTATATGTATATTAGCAATATTTAATTTAAAATATGAAAAAGATTGTAAGAATATTTCAATAAACTTATTGCATAAATATGATCCTTTTTCCATTGCCTAGAATAGAATTTTATGCAGAATTTGAATTTTCATCTCCAGGTTTGTATCTTTAACTGTGCCCAAGTGGCACACAAAATAATAATAAAACACAAATTGAAATTATATGTTTTGTGATGAAGTCATATTTATCCTCCACAATTTCCACCGCAGTTACAAAATGGCGCCGACGCATCAACGAATGGTAAGTCCTCTCATGTAACTTTGAACATCTGTAACTCGTGAATCGCTCATCGGTAAAAATCGTAACTTACAAGACAAGAAAGAGAATTTTATGTAGATTTTAACTTTTCTGTCCCTCATTATTCTATCTTTAACCGCGCAAGAATGATACGCAAAAAACTAAAGTATGGTCACCAAAAAACAAGCATTTTATTTTGCTTACAACTCCTTAACGGTTTTAATTATCTTCAAAGTAACACGAAATTTGTGTTCTACGAGGTTTATTATATAAATTAACTCATTTGAATAAAGTTTTATTTAAATATTTTTGAGATAACGCCCGATTTGAAAATTACAAAATTTCAAATATATTTCATGTAATTTTGAACGCCTGTAACTCGTGAACCGCTCATCGGTAAAAATCGTACCTTACAGGAAAAGAAAGATAATTTTATGTAGATTTTAACTTTTCTGTCCATCACTTTTCTATCTTTAACCGTGCAAGAGTGGTACGCAAAAAACTAAAATATGGTCACCAAAAAACAAGTATTTTATTTTGCTTACAACTCCTCAACGGTTTAAATTATCTTCAAAGTAACACGAAATTCGTGTTCTACGAGGTTTATTATATAAACTAACTTATCTGAATAAAGTTTTATTTAAATATTTCTGAGATAATGTCCGATTTGAAAGTTACAAAATTTCTGAAATATTTCATGTAACTTTGAATATCTCTAACTCGTGTACCGCTCATCGGTTATAATCGTGCCTTACAGGAGAAGAAAGATAATTTTATGTAGATTTTAACTTTTCTTTCCCTCATTATTCTATCTTTAACCGTGAAAGAGTGGTACGCAAAAAACTAAAATATGATCACCAAAAAATATGAATTTTATTTTGTTCACAACATTTCAACAGTTTAAATTATCTTCAAGGTAACACGAAATTCGTGTTCTACGGGGTTTAATATATAAATTGACTCATCGGGACAAAGTTATATTTAAAATTTTTATAAATATTTCATGTTATTTTGTGGCACAATAATAATAATAAAAATTTATCCTCCACAATTTCCACCGCAGTTACAAATGGCGCCCGAGACACCAACGCATCAACGAAGGGTAAGTCTTCACAGTTTTTAATGCTTTGTAACGTCTGAACCACTTATCGCATAAAATAATAGTTTGATGTATTTTCTAGAGAATTTCATGTAGATTTTAACTTTTCTCTCACTCATTAGTCTATCTTTAACCGTGGAAGAGTGGTTGACAAAAATATGAAAAACGAGCCGGTTCGTAAAATATTTTGTTCAATTTATTTAAACTTTAAAATTATTAATTAATAGTAGACAATCTTAAAATCTTATCAATATTTTGTCTAAAGGTGAATAAGTTATTTTATTATTATAATTGAATACTTAAGAATCTTTTATCATTTGAAGACGACTTCAGATGATACAGATTAAGTATATTATTTCTAGAAAAATTTCGTTCATTTGCTTAAAGTACTTCAGTGAAACATGTTTTTCATTACATTAGTATTAATATTTTCTTCAGTATCTGTGCAATGTAGAAGTAAGTACAATTATTATAGAAATTCAAACAATGATTTTTGAGTTAAATATATTATTAATAATTTCAGCTCACAAAGATGTATACTTAATTCCAAATAGCGTGTCAGTCCAAATAAACTCTAGTTACACTCTGACACTAAACCACGATACCGTAATCCCGGTTAAATGTTTTATTGAACGCAAATTAAACGACACTGTCAAAGAAAAATTTAGTGTTAATTTAAATGACGAAGGAATTGCTCCAAAATTAATTTCCAAAAATTATGTAAGTTTTAAATATTTTTTTGAGCGCCAATTGAAACTGTAATATTTAGGGACAATTAAAACGTGATAGCGATGTAATAACAAGTCTTGGAAATGGTATTTGTGGCTTTAAAATGGATTTAGTGTCGAAAGATACTACAAAAAAATGGAACATATCTTTTTTTGATAATAGCGGAACCGAATATTTTGAAATTGCTAATGTAATAGTTATGTGTAAGTATAAAAATATACAGGGTGCCACTGAAAAAAGGGTCACTCAAAATAACTTTTTAATACTCCGATTGTAAAACAATTTTAGTAATCTTTACATATTACAGAGCTGACTTTTATATGAAGGGAAGCAACATATTAGATTTTGGCTAAAATTGATAAACCGGAAGTGATACTTTATTTGAAGCTTCGAACATATTTTCGTGAAAAATATATTGATACAATCCAAAAAAATTCAAATTTGGTATTTAAGACTTTGATATTAATGAGAACGACATATTAGATTTTTTTTTTAAATTGATAAACCGGAAGTAGTACTTTACAGAAAGCTATAAACAGATTTTTTGAAAAAATATATTAAAACATGATTCAAATTTGGTATTTAACACTCGTGTATAATTTAAAACAACATATTAGGTTTTGACTATACTTATATGATAAACCAGAAGTGGTATTTAATTTGGAGCTCTTAACATATTTTCGAGGAGAAACATAATAAAATATAATCCAAAATTTCGTATTACATACTTTTCTATTTATTGGAACAACAAATTAGATTTTATTTACAAACGATCAATCGGAAGTGATACTTTATTTAAAGCTCATTGCTATTTTAAACATGGAATTGACGGGAAGTTATGTGCTGGCCACATCAGATTTTTTTGTACATTCATGTTGGTATGGAATCTTTTGTAAGAAATTTCCTGTATGGAATTTGTACAAAGCACATAGAACTGACGGAAGGTAATGTGCTGGCCACATCAATTTTTTTTGTAAACAATTAACTTAAGTATTACTCAATATTTATCTCACCTGCTTTCACAGCCTGCCTGATATGTCTTAGCAAGTTAATTATTTATAATTTTCTCAAGTTTTTAAAATTTATTTTTCTCTAAAAATTTACTTCAAGCATTCGTTGAATTTTACATAGATTTTAAATTTATAAAAATTGGGTGTCCTATTTAACATGTGAAAATTAATCTCACTTCCAGCTAAACCGGAAGCGCTACAATCACACCAAATACCACGATTTGTTTGACCCTAAACCTAGTTTATAAATATATCAAGAAAATTAAAAATAAATATAAATAAAAAAGTTATTTTGAGTGGCCCGTTTTTCAGTCACCTATATAGCCGCATTATTATGTTTACAATGTCTAACGAATATTTCAAGCTACGAATCCTCGACATATAATTGACTACAAAAAAGTTGGCGATTTTATATCTGTACCATGTGCACAAGAACTTATTTTTGGAGATCCAGTCCGCGACATATTTTTTTGTGAAGTCATAAATCCACAAAACGAATCCATCAAATGGCAAATGCAACAACATACATGTGTATACAACATTGAACATTCAAAATTAAGCGATTTTGGTACTTGGAGATGTCTGCAGCATTTTGAATTCAATTTTGAACATACTGAAGTCATATATGAAGTCATACCAATTGAAACAGATATAATAATTGTGAATACTTCGTTAACGCAATCAAAATTGCAAATTTCATGTTCTGTTTTAAATGCCACCAAATTTTCTGGTATAGACTATTGTATAATAACACGGCCAGATAATAGGGAAATTGTTTTTAAGCCAGGTGTGGCGAATAAAAGATATACAACTTTGGGAACTGATTTTGGGAAGCACAGATGTTCCCTTGAGGTAATTACATATAAGATTAGTTCGAATAGTTATTGGTCTGATACATAGATAGAGCCACTATTGATTATTATGAATGTTCAGGAGAAATTTTTCAACGCCATACAATAATAATTTCTCAAGAATGTTTAGCTATGTTTATATACAATAAAAGACTTTTCAGCGTCTCAGGCGAAAATTGTAAATAGCAACTTTCATTTATTACAATTTTGTTTAGATTGTATAGGTATAAAAATTAGAAAAGAGGCGATTTGTGTCCATAACTCGCGAACAATCACAGAATCTCAATCTTAATGAATACTTTTTGAAAATATTTTGGATATTTAAAATATAAAAATAGAAAAAGTTAAATATATATACACTGACGAAAGAAATTAACGCATCACTTTTATAAACTCAGCTAATATTGGAATATTTTTATTTTCCTCATATTTTAATCATTGATTTTTATAATTTTACTTTGATGGTAAGAATTAAGACAATGAAACAATAAAATTGTAAGAAAAATGAAGAGAAACACTTTTAACAAAATTTAACATGCGATTAAAACACTTAATATTTAATGTTTCCTCCTCTTGCTTGGATAACTGCCTGGCAGCGACGACCCATACTGCTAATTAATGCTCTAATGTCATTCTGGTCAATATTTTCCCAAATTTCCCGCAATTTTTGCCCGAGCTCTTCTTGGTTGATTGGACGTCGAGGAAGTGCTCTAAGTCGTTTACCCATCATGTCTCAAAGGTGTTCTACGGGATTAAGATGCGGACTTCTGGCTGGCCATTGCATTGTGGTGATATCCACTTTGGCAAGATATTGTTGCACTATTCGGGCAGAATGGGGTTTTTGCATTATCATGCATAAAGATGAAGTCGTTTCCCCCAAAAGGCGCAAAAGGCAATACATATGGTTCTAAAATGTTTTCTATATAAGATGCTGCCATGATGCTCCCTCTTGGTATGACCACCAACTGCGTGCGAGCCTCTGAAGTGATACCACCCCACACCATAACCGAACCTCCACCAAACATAACAGTCGGAACAATGTTACATTGCGCATAACGTTCACCTGGCCGTCTGTATACACGCCAGTGGCGTACCTAGGGCGGGGCAAACAGGGCAGGTGCCCTGGGCACCAGAATCAAGGGGGCGTCGCTTGGAGCCCTTGATATCCGTATGTAACTTGCCAGAATTTGAAGTGTAAAAACTATTGATTACTGTGCGTATTGACATTTTTCGAAACTGTTGAAGCTCTCTATCTGCTTTTTTCATCGTCTACTCAACACAATACTAAAAACGCTGTGCCCATAGTTATTAAATCTAAAACAAGATGGAGTGCAAAAGTGGAAGCTGTGAAACCCATAAACAACTACCGTGACGGCATACTCCAAATTCTCGAGACTATAATGGATGATGCAAATGAAATGAGTGAAACAAGAAGTGATGCTACGCAATTGTACAACCGTATGTTGACACTCGATTTTCTGACTCTACTTGGATAGAGTTCATAAAAGACTGCAAGATATAAATATGAACTTTCATGATGCCGTCTTAGATTTGAAAGGTTTAAGAAATTATTTTCGCAATGAAAGAGACTTTGGTGACTAAAGCTCTTGAAATTGGACTTAGTTTCTGTCAAAACTGGGATGTTGAAACCGAAAAACGCCAACGGCGAAAAATCTTCATCGCTAGCTGTGAAATATTTTTCACTAAATTAAAACTGATCTTAAATTATCTGAGAGCCTCCATGGGTCAAGATCGAACACGTTATTTTTTTAAAATTTCCTTCGATATCTCCGAAAATTCACCTATAGATTTTTTGATCGTACTGACCTCCGGAATATATGGTATAAGTTTGTCGGTCGAGTCGCGGAACTCCCTTATATTGATAGTTATTTTGTTATTGTGCTGATTCATTCATGGTTGAAGATACTTAAGAATATATACATATAGATATTTTTAAGTAATTTCAACAGCAATACAAATGCCACATATCTCGCTATACTAAAGCGAGAAAGATGTAATCTTGATTTTACATTGTTGAGAGGGGCGCAATTACGACCCTTGCCCTGGGCACCATTTCTCTTAGGTACGCCACTGATACACGCATCCGTCTATCACTGCTATTAAGGCAAAATATGGACTCGTCGCTAAACATAACATTTGCCCAATCGGCCTGTAACCAGTTAAGATGTTCCTGAGCAAACGTTAATCTGCGATGCTCTGCGGTTAATTGGGGTCCTGTTGCTGGTATTTTTGGGGTTAAATTAAAACCACGTAACCTTTTTCTTATGGTAACGGAACTAATATGAACATTGTGGGCCTCTGCGAGCATATTTTGTAGCCTAGTAGCCGTAATAAACCGTTCCCTTAACGTCTGCATCATCAAAAAACGATCTTAGATAGCATTTGTGGCTCGTTTTCTTCCTTGACCCTTCTTGAGTATGAGTGAGTTTCACGATGTCTCTTCAAGACCCGCGATACGGTCGATTGGTTAACACCAAGACGCTAACCGATGTAACGCTGACTCCAACATTCTTCTGCAAGTGTTACAACAGCCACAGCTTCTTCAATACTTAAATTAAAATTCTAACGTCTATTCATATTCACGCTTCACTATTTAGCACTTAATTTCTAGAGTACTTCAAAACTAATCCAAAAATGAGTTTAATATGAAGCTTTCTTTAAGTCAAAAAAGAAAATTTTATTTATTGGCAGAATACCATGAGAGCAAAAAATATCAAACAATCAGTAAAACACCATACTTGCTTCCTTACATAAATAATTTCCGCTCAAACATAACATCGGTTCCAAGATATATAATAAATTATAAGTGATGCGTTAATTTCTTTCGCCAGTATATATATATATATATATATATATATATATATATATATATATATATATATATATATATATATATATATATATATATATATAATATAAATTATATCAATTAAAAACATTGTCATATCAAATACTTGTAACAATATTTTTCCATTCCTGTTCATTTTGTGTTCCTTCCGCTTTTCTAATCACCTTCTTCCACTCGCGTCCCTTCATACCTGAAACTGTATTGTCATTCTATTTCATTGTTATCATATTTTGTGTTGTCATATTTCAAGGTGTACCTACCTTAGCTTTTCTTTGGCCCATTTCTCTCTAGTTTTCATCCATTCCCTTTTGTACATTTTTCTTGACTTCAACCTTCACCTTCATTCGTTCATCAGGCCTTTGTTGACATTTTCATATGCCAAACCGCCATTCATGCTTTCATTTCTCATAGTTCACTTGGTGTCTGCGCGTGAGCGCACTTTTTGTTCATTGTTTCTGACTTGAAGTAATTGTTGTTCAGGAAATCTAATGATAAATACCCCCCAACATCAAAAAAATTGCAACAAAAGCTTTTATAGAATCCTATACAGTAAAATACATTGATGCAACAACCTCTCGCCAATTTGGAAAAAGGCGACATATTTTGGTTTTTGACATTTGTCTTGAAAACGGTGATCCGTATCGAAATTTTGTACAAAACAAGATTCTAATATTTTTTACCTATGATGAACCGTTAAAGAGTTAAATTAGATTTTCCGAATTGCAAAATAACGAAAAGTATTTATACCGAGACTTATACCTACATTGAGATATATTTTTTGTTTTCCTATATACAAGGTTAGTCACGGAAGAGTTATTTTGAAAGTCCGTTTGTTTGCAACCCAAAATACTAATGACAACAGACCACATTTAATTCTTTAATGTCATAATGACAGAACCAGCACTAGACAAGCAAAGCAATCGTGAATTAAATTTTCTATTTTTTTAAGAGAGGAAGCTAGACGCTGCTGTAAATTGTATTTCGGGTTGCACACAAACGAACTTCGAAAGTAACTCTCCCGTGACTAATCCTATATTTGGTATTAGACAAGAATAAAGCAACTCTGTCGATCCCAAAAGAAAAAAATCTTTGTATTTGAAATATTCAAAATACTTTCAAAAAATTTCATTCAGAATATGATTCTGTGATTGTTCGCGAGTTATAGACATAAATCGCCTCTTTTCTGATTTTTGTACCTATATAATCTAAACAAAATTGTAATAAATGAGAGGTGCAATTTACAATTTTCGACTGGGGCGCACAAAAGTCTCTGGATCTCAGGTTAAGCCTAGAACTATTCGCGCTACTCTCATGTTTTCAAAATGGTGTACCGTCAAGATGGCATCCTACACATCCGCCATCTTTTTCAGATCCTACTTCCTCTTGTAGATGAAGAAAAAGGTTTATGGAAGTGTGCGTTAATAAACCAATATGGCCCGCTAGGTGGATTTGTAAATATAAGCAGAGAAGAGAGCACATATTCCGTTAAACCCAAAATACCAGAAAATATAAAACTTATTGTAAACGCGACTTTAGAAATAAGTTGTCAAATTATTCGTACGGCACCTTATTGTTGGTTTCGGAACCCTAAAGGTGTTCTGTACCCCCAACATACATCAATAAATAATAGTATAGGTCTATGTTACCTTAAAAAAAGGAACATACAATTTACAGAAAATGGAACTTGGTTTTGTGGCTTTGGTAACCAAATTGGCGAAGCTGATGAAGTCTACAACTTTAATGTAAATAAATATTGAAAAATAACGTATGTAACAAAAGTTTTGAGACATACTTAGACCTCTTCATCAAACAAATTTTTTATTGAGACTTAACGGGTTTTATCTATAAACTACTGATAGGGGACCATTATTTTTTGAAAATAAAACATTTACAAAATCCTTCAACTATCTACTATAACATTTGTACGTAACATTTTTTTCGATCTGTCCAAAAAAAGTTTTTATTCAAATTGAATTACAAGATAAATTTTAACAAACTGCAACAATCATTTTAAACAAAGTAGGCTTGCTACCAATAAACAAGAAAATTAAAAAAGACAAACAACAAACAAACAACCAAGAAAAATAAAACAATGAACAATGAAACTAAATTTGATTTTCAAAATGGCCACCATTCGCAGCAACGCAACTCCGGCAGCGTGTTTTAGTATTAGAAGAGACTCTTGCAAGAGCTGCCTGCTTGTCTTTTATATCTTCTGCTGCAGCTAATATTCTAGCCACCAGTTCTAATTCGGTGTTTACTGGTCTCTCATATACAGAGGTCTTCATCTGACCTCAGAAAAAGAAATCTCTCCCAATCCACTTATTCGGATATTCTCTATTTAGTAGTGCTATGACTTCTCGGGTTATGTGAGCCGGTGCTCCATTATGTTGAAACCAAAGTCTTCGTCTGATGTTTAGCGGTAAGTCACCGAGAAGCTCTGGCAGAACGTCATTTAAGAAAGTAAAATAATTTTCATCAATCAATCGGTTGTTGTTTCATTATTCATTGTTTTATTTTTCTTGTTTGTTTGTTTGTTTCTTAATTTTATTGTTTAATGGCAGCAAGCCTACTTTGTTTTAAATGATTGTTGCAGTTTGTTAAAATTTATCTTGTAATTCAATTTGGATAAAAACTTAGTATATTGTTTTTATAAATGTTTTATTTTCAAAAATCGATCGACTGGTTCTGAAAATATCTTGTTTTGATATTTTTGATCGGTCGTAAAATTTTTCTCGAAACTTTTGTTTAATATATATATATATATATATATATATATATATATATATATATACAGGCTGGTGGCGGTTAGGGGTGAACATAGGGATTTAACATGGGATTTTAGTTTTTTGCAATTTCCTGCTCTCCTGTTCATTTTACGGCAAAAACTGTACAGTACAAAATTGTTCAGAATTAAAAATTGCATACAAAAATGTATTTACATTTATTATTATGTTTTTGGTTTCTTCACAATTTTAAAAAGAAATTTCAAAATTTCTGTTATTTTGTAGCAATAGCCATGGAATTTTTTTTCTGGTTGTCAAAAATTATTTATAAACGTCAACCATGCGTTAATCTAACTTAAAAATTAAATAAAAACAAACAACTTTTAATTTTAATACGCATTTTTTATTAGGTATACCATTTAAGAATAAACCAATTCCAAATGTATCAACTACGTAGAATTTTGATTTCATAGCCAATACCATTTCTTCATTCACTTCGTTATGACGTCTTCTATTATTATTATCATTATTATTATTATTATTTTTATTATTATTATTTCTTTCATAACCTTCGTTCACACCTACACTAGCTGTTTAGTTTAGTTTAGTTTAGAAATTGTTGCTATAATCGGAATTGGTGTATTTTCGTACTTTATGGAAAACAAATCACGTATTCTTCTAAAACTATTTCCACCATAATAATTTTTTATAACGAAAACTCGTTCCTTATTCGAATAAACATTCATTATTAAATTAACTTTTTATTAGAGAACATTTCGAAAATTTGACAGAAATTGAATGACATTATTATGTTTAAACATTTGAGTTATAAGTCATGGCTATTGCTACAAATTAACAGAAATTTTGAAATTTCTTTTTAAAATTGTGAAGAAACCAAAAACATAATAATAAATGTAAATACATTTTTGTATGCAATTTTTAAATCTGAACAATTTTGTACTGCACAGTTTTTGCCGTAAAATGAACAGGAGAGCAGGAAATTGCAAAAAACTAAAATCCCATGTTAAATCCCTATGTTCACCCCTAATCGCCACCACCCTGTATATATGTACGGCCATTATTTTAAAATATTTTCGAAAAAAAATTTAGGTGTTAGTGCACGAACCAGAACCCATAATTCCTCAGGAAGAGGAAGTAATAGGCTCAACTTCCGGTACCGTTAAATTAGGATGTACCACAACATCAGTAGGAGATTTCCCTATAGAATATTGTCGATTTTTGTCACCATTAGGTCGAATGTATCATATAGACACATCAGGCAAAAATTCGGACAGACTATCTTACGCAGGCAAAGGCTTAAAATATGGGGAGTGCATTATAACGATAAGGGACGTTAATTTAGAAGACCAGGGTACTTGGAGTTGTATAACAATGATTTCAGGAGGCACAAAAGAAGATGAAGTGTATACAAATATTCACCTCAAAATTAGTGACAGTAAGTTGATAATAACGCCCAAAATGCCAAATTTTCAAACAGCAAGTTGATATCTCTTTTCGTTCCACAATTCATAGATGATCGGACTTCTGTATATAAAAGTAGATAATTGCGTAGGCTTCCACAGTCTGAGTCATGAGAAATATTCGTTTTCCGGGAATGGACTGTGTCATATTTTGAGTCAGAGCTCAACGTTTCGCCTGCAGTCGTATGGGGCATCTTCAGGAGCAAGGGGGATAGTACTGTCTTAAACAAGGTTACCCGATGTGTTAACCACGCTAGAGGCCGAGTTTAAGCAACAAGAGGGGGAGACTCAGTTTACAAGGTTACCCGACGTGTAAACCACGCTAGAGGCCAAATAAATCAAGTGACGAAAGGAAGGCCGAGAAGACAGTTATATACTAATCTAAAGATACGGAAGATGAGCAAAGCTAATGAGGACCAATGGCAATCGAGTTCGTAATGGTAGATTGGTCGTGTCGTGTTCCGAGAATTACCGGTTTCCACACGTGGCTCAAGAAATAGCCATCATCCCGATTGATGTTATTAGGATGTTTCCATATTTCTAAAGTTTCCCTGTATTTACGTCTGTAAAACTCAGGGACAGGATCTAAAATGCGGGAATTGTCCCTGAGTTTTACAGACGTAAATAAAGGGAAACTTTAGAAATATGGAAACATCCTAATAACATCAATCGGGATGATGGCTATCTCTTGAGCCACATGTGGAAACCGGTGATTCTTGGAACACGACACGCCCAATCTACCATTACGAACTCGATTGCCATTGGTCCTCATTAGCTTTGCTCATCTACCGTATCTTTAGATTAGTATATAACTGTCTTCTCGGCCTTCCTTTCGTCACTTGGTTTATTTGGCCTCTAGCGTGGTTTACACGTCGGGTAACCTTGTAAACTGAGTCTCCCTCTCTTATTGCTTAAACTCGGCCTCTAGCGTGGTTGAGACGTCGGGTAACCTTGTTTAAGGCAGTACAATCCCCCTTGCTCCTGAAGATGCCCGATACGACTGCGGGCGAAACGTTGAGCTCTGACTCAAAATACGACACAGTCCATTCCCGGAAAACGAATATTTCTCATAAAAGTAGACTTTTGAATATTTGTGTCAACAATTATTTTATAGAATCGAATAACTTTTTTTTGCGTAAATAAATATTTTTAGATCTGTCTATTGCTACAACACTTGGGATAGCGTTTGGCGCAGGAATTTTGGTAATCATAACTTCCGTTATGCTTGTGCGCCATTTTGTGAAACGCAGGAAGTCTGGTGACCTCACAGCTAACCAATCAATCAACACAAGACATGAAGACAACACTTTAAATTTACTATATAATAATGAAAATATTTCAAATTACGTAGATTTTGAATTAGTACATTATAGAAGAAATGAATAAATGCACTTACCTTTTAATTAAATGTGGTGTGGACAGCACAATACCTCCCGCCAATTATTTTTTATTGTTAAATACAGGGTGGGGCCAAGATACTTCTTTTTCTACCTCCCGTCATACCGTAGGTAAGGGAGGTAATGTTACCGGTCCAAAAATTCGATGGTGAGTTTTCAGTGAATAGGCACAAATTACGTGTGTGTGTGTGACGATTTTTTCGTCCACGATAACTCTTATAACAAACTTTCAAATATTTCTATTTTCCGTATTTAAGCTTTCTGCATTCATAAAAAGAGTTGATTAGATTTTGGGTAAAATTGGATAACCGGAAGTGATACTTTACATAAAGCCCATAACAGTTTTTAATAAAAACTATATTAAAATATAATCCAAAACTTTTCAATTTTAGTATTTAAGACTTTTTATATAAAGAAGAACAACATATTAGATTTTGGCTAAAATTAATAAACCAGAAGTAATACTTTACTTGCAGATCTGAACAGATTTTCGCGAGGGGTAAACAACTGACCAAAATCTGTACACCGAAATCCATTTTTATGAAATAAATCCAAAACATCCATAAAAATCCAAAGAGATCCACAGAAATCTACTGAAATCCACAGAAATCTTCTAAAATCCACTGATATCTACTGAAATCCACAGATATCTACAGATATCTGCGAACATCCATGGAAGTTCGCGAAAATGTAATATATATATTATTCATTAATTATTATTATAGTACAGCTTTATCAGTTGTAGTTATAAGGCGAGTTATAAAGTGCTTCAAATAGTTTTATATTTTAATGATAATACTTTTATTAAGCACATACTCATACATTAAAAAAAACAAAAAAAAAACAATTTTCTATATGATAGTACGAAATTTATGTAGGTTGTTAACAAATTACTTAATATTTAGTGTAATATAAAACGGACTTAATAAATAATACTGTTGCTATGGGTATAGAAAGTACCCTCTAATTTGCGAAATACAACACCAGGGAATTGAAATAGTACCCATAACCATAGTAAATAATAGTATGTATTTGCTTACTTTTTACCTCTCTCTAAGAGAGGTATTGAATTCATGCTAAAAATCGCATATCCAGATTTTAGTGAATAAGCACGTTTTAAGTTCCCTAGAATCCGATTTTAACATTTTTTCGATGATGTCCGTATGTGTGTGTGTGGATGTTGGATCCACGATTTCTCAAATACTATAAGACTTGACATTTTTAACAACGGATTCCTCAATCTAACAATAATGGAAAGAATTGATTGGGTTTTGGTAACAATTGGACAACCGGAAGTAGTAGTTACAGGAAAAAAATCATCTAAATATTACTTATCGAAAATTTATGTAAATACTTATTTTAAAGAACGTTAAATTATTTATTCGATAAATATAAATTCATTATTATATCTTCTATAGATTTAGATATAAAGATATGCATATAAAATAATTTGATGTAAACATTCTTAAATCAAACTACTTCAAGGCAAGAAATTCAAATTTTTGTATTTGACACATAAATGTCACTGTCAAAAATATCTGTATGCCATTGTCAAAAATATTTGTACATCATTATGAAGATTATGAAAATAAAAAAGAGTCAACAACGCAAAAGAATATACGTAAAAAAAGAATATAAAAGGAATTTACGAAAAATTGACGAATATAAAGAAAAAGAAAACGAAAGTAGAAAAAGAAAATTTCAGGATATTGAATATAAAGAAAATGTATGTATTGTACATAATTTATATTAAAATATCCCATAGATTTTGCAAATATATGTGAGAATTAATTTGTAGTGAGACATGAATATATGTATTTGTATTTAAAAATATTTTTCGTTTTATGCGTGCTACTAGGTAAAATATCTGGCGAGAGGTTGTGTGCTAGCCACATCAGATTTTTAACTTCGTTTTCACTTATAAATCTCGAACATCAGTCTTTTACTGATACACTAGTAATTTTCTTAAACAAAACAACGCTAATATCACGACATTAACAACGAAGACGAAATGCGCGCGCATTCGCGCCTGCGCAATTGCCACTTAAATATGCATTGAAATACAAAAACATCCACAGAAATCCATGGACATCCACTGAAATCTACGGACATCCAAAGAAATCCGTGGACATCTACAGAAATCCAGGGATATCCATGAACATCCACGGAAATCCATGGAACTCCACATGCGTGTACACCAAAAATCCACAGTTGTTTACCCCTCGGATTTTCGTGAAAAATATATTACGATATACTCCAAAACCTGTCAAATTCAGTATTTAAGACATTTATATAAAGGAAAGCAACTAGATTTTGGCTAAAATTGATAAACCGGAAGTGATACTGAAAAGATTTTCGTGAAAAATAAATTTATACAATCGAAAACTTTTCAAATTAGGTATTTAAGACTTTTATATTAATGAGAACGATATACTAGATGTTTTCTAAAATTGATAAACCGGAAGTACTACTTTACAGGAAGCTATAAACAGTTATAAAATATATTAAAACATGAAAATTTCTCAAATTTGGTATTTAAAACTCGTGTATAATTTGAAAAATTATATTTTGACTGTACCTATATGATAAACCGGAAGTGGTACTTAATTTGGAGCTCTTAAAAGATTTTCGAGGAAAAACATAATAAAATATAATTTAAAATTTGGTATTAGACTTTTCTATTTATTGGAACAACAAATTAGATTTTGTTTACAAACGATCAACCGGAAGTGATATTTACTTAAAGCTCATTGCTATTTCAAACATGGAATTGACGGGAGGTCATGTGTTGGCCACATCAGATTTTTTTGAAGGTGACTAAAATAAAAATCTGATGAATCAACAGAAAATAGCCCGAATGTTGTAACATGTAGAGAGGAGCTTCAGAAATCGGTTGCATCATTATGTTCTTTCATTATTCAAAAATAAATTTTGTCTATCAGCAACTCTTTTTACTTCCTTGTACAAAGTAAAGGAAGTACTGTAATCGCGAAAAATTTCGGTTTTCAGATTTCAACGGAAATATCCATTTTGACCATCCCTTAATCTATTTTTACTAATTTCGTCGTGACGTCTGTACGTACGTACGTATCTCGCCTAACTCAAAAACGGTAAGCTGTAGAAAGTTGAAATTTTGTATTTAGGACTGCTATAACATCTAGTTGTGCACCTCCCTTTTTGGTCATTACATAATTTCCAGAAATAGTACTTTATTTGAAGCTCATAATAGATTTTAATGAAAAATTATTTTAAAATATAATCCAAAACTTTTCAAATTTGGTATATAAGACTTTTATGTCAATTGGAATAACATAGCAGATTTTGGTTAAAACAGGCTAACCGGAAGTGATATATTACCTGAAGTTGTTAACAGTTTTTCTTGAATAAAATGGTTTCATCTTGATTTTTGAAATAAATGCTTTAAATAAGAGTTTTAGAGAATTAAATTCTGCGTCTAGCACATCAAGTATTATTAAATTAGCCCTTTGTATAAGCGAGATATGTAAATTTAAAACTTATATACTTTTTGGTTTTTATAATGAAGATTGCTATGGACTGGTCTTGCGTACAAGGAAGTCGTGTGGTGTCCACATCAGATTTTTATTTTATTAGTCTTCAGAAAAAGAAGTTTCTAGACCCCAAACTGTACATTACATACTTACCAAAATCTTGATATGCGATTTTATTTTTTTCCTGTAAAATTCTTAAATAAACATGGATGTACATAGGTAACTTTCTAAATATATTTATTTATCTTATATAAAAATACAGATTATCAACAAATTATAAAATATACTACACCAAATTAACAACAAATTAAAATAAAGCAATTATTTAATATTTATATTTTTGCCTCAAACTCTGTTCTCATCCATTCCTGTCCTATCAAAGTACTTTCTATAAATTCTACCGTACCATTCCAATTAATTTTGACAATAGTATGCGTCCTAGTGCCATATCCAACTTCCGGAACCTCTACAAACACTCTACTTAGAACCTCAAACGTATTTGGAGCCCTTTTTTTAAGGACCAAGTCCGGTAAATGAGGTTTTTTCCATCTCAGAACATCTAATAGCGAATTTGTAAGGTTCATATCGTGAATATCTTCGTTAATAGTTTTTAGAAATCGGGAGGTTCCGTTATTAACTTTTAAAAGAGGTTCGTGGGGGAGACTATTGCCAAAACCGCATGCGTGAGGTTCTAATGGAGTTGAAATTAAAGTTTGGGAGGTGACGTTAGTGTAGTGTGTTATTCGCGGGAGGTTATCACTGAAATAAAATAAATTTGAGGGGGGTTAAACAATACATAAGTACATATAATGAGTGGCGAGAGAAATCCGTTACAGGCATTTGAAATGGGAATTTAAATATTTTGAATATTTGCACAGACAGTTACAAGACTGGCGCCCAAGACACCGAAATATCCGCAGCGAGGGATCGGTCGTCACCCCCCATTAAAACTGATTGTTATAAAACTTTATATACATGCTCGTGAACACCTTTTGCATCATAATAATAATTAATTATCTAAAATGAATAAAGAATTATTAATGAAAATGAAATAGTTATTTAAATATAAAGTGCGTGAACGCTTGGTTCCCGAATGAGTGTTTGGCGACGCGAGCTTGTGAACATTGCCATAAAACGATTCCGGGAACCAAGTCACGCACGTGGTTTATATAGGTGTCCCAGATTTAAACGGCATAACTTCAACCATGGATTAAACACGTAAAAATAAGGTGACAAGTTCATTTGAGCAAATGTCCGTAGATGCTTAGTTTCAGAGATATTCATGTTTTTCTCATTAGCGCAGCGCTACTTTAAATAATCTACTTCATAATGAAATATGAAACATTATCTTATTAACTTGTGACATAATAATTACCTTCATTATAAATGATTTGGTCATTATTTAATTTCACTACAAAATTTAGTTTATTTGCATTGGATATCAGTGAAAATATGAAAATTATCAATGATTTCAAACACATTTATTATTTACAATAAATCAATAACGTATCATTTTTTTACATTTGTTGAAAATGTGCACCTGCTGCAAGCAAACAGGCACGACAACGATCTGCCACTGCACTGGTTGCTGCGTGACATTGCTCGGGAGATATGGTTTGGCAAACTTGAATAATTTTTCCGCGTAGAGTGTCCAAATTATTATTATTATATCACAGCTTAATAAGATAATATTTGATAATTCGTTATGAAGTTCATTATTTAGAGTAATGCTGCTCCAATAAGAAAAACGTGAATATTTCTAAAACAAAGCATCTACGGACATTTGCTCAAATGAACTTGTCACCTTATTTTTACGTGTTTAATCCATGGTTGAAGTTATGCCGTTTAAATCTGGGACACCTGTACAATAATTTTCGAACGACTAGTATAAACTAATAATTAATAATTTGTGTACAAATAATTTTATTTATTAAAACTTTATTACATAATATTGCTTTGTAGCTAATTTCAGTTATGTGTCAAACATAAATTTCAATTATTTTAATGTTTTTTACCTCCCGTCATACCGTAGGTAAGGGAGGTAATGTTATCGGTCCAAAATTTAGATGGGGAGTTTTCAGTGAATAAGCACGAATTAGGATCGCCACAACACGTTTTTACTATTTTTACGATGATGTGTGTGTGTGTGTGTGTGTGTGTGTGTGTGTGTGTGTGTGTGTGTGTGTGTGTGTGTGTGTGTGTGTGTGTGTGTGTATGTGTGTGTGTGTGTGTGTGTGTGTGTTCGTGTGTGTGTTCGTGTGTGTGTATGTGTGTGTGTGTGTGTGTGTGTGTGTGTGTGTGTGTGTGTGTGTGTGTGTGTGTGTGTATGTGTGTGTGTGACAATCTTTTCGTCCACGATAACTTTTACCGCATATAATATAATCCAAAACTTTTCAATTTTAGTGTTTAAGACTTTTATATCAAGAGGAACAACATATTAGATTTCGGTAAAAATTGATAAACCGGAAGTGATACTTTATTTGAAGCTTTGAACAGATTTTCGTGAAAAATAAATTGATAGAATCCAAAACTTTTCATATATTTGAAAAGTTTTAATACTTTTGTATTATTGAGAATGACATACTAGTGTTTTCTAAAATTGATAAACCGGAAGTACTACTTTACAGGAGGCTATAAAAAGAATTTCTTGAAAAAATATATTAAAACATGATTCAAAACTTCTCAAATGTGGTATTTAAAACTCGTGTATAATTTGAAACAACATTATATTTTGACTATTCTTATATGATAAAGCGAAAGTGGTACATAATTTGCAGCTCAACAGATTTTCGATGAAAAACAATAAAATATAATCTAAAATTTTGTATTAGACTTTTCTATTTATTGGAACAACAAATTAGATTTTGTTTACAAAAGATCGACCGGAAGTGATACTATGCGTTGGCCACATCAGTTTTTTTTTATGTAATGTAGTGTTAATCATGGTATCTAAATAACTTTTTATTAACCAAATATTTCATTTGTAGTATATAGCAAATTTAAACTAAACATGTTAAATATCTTATTGTTTTGTTACAATTTACATTACGTTTGTTGGTTATGTTTTACCGACTTCCCGAGTGCTCTGTCTTGCCGACTCCCGCCAAGCAGAATTTGTTGCCAATATTGTGAAACAAATGCACTAACTTCATTATTTTAAAATTAAATTTCATTCATTTTTCCACCATTTTCTTTTATTATTATTAAGCGAAAGAATGTTTGACAAACTATACTTTTTTATTATAAATATATTTCTTTAAGAAATGTTTTAGAAATATGAGAGTGTTTTTTTCCAAAATTTCCCGGTCGTTTATCTGGTGGAGACCTGGGAAACTGACGTTTCGGACGTTGCGTAGGTGACGCGAAACAAAAAATGTTTTCGCAAATTTAATGTAGGAGTTATTATTCTCCGCATAGCGCCTGAGACACCGAGTGTCTCGGGCGCCAATCTATAACTGTCTATGTGGGGTGAGAATGAAGATAGCTGGTGAAAATATGCAAATATGTAAAATATTATAATTTCCCATGTTAAATGCGTACGTAAAAGATTTGCAGCGCCCCCGGTACAATACGTTACCTAAGTTCAATGGCTACAAAACTAAAGGCTGCATATTGTTTTTCCTGTAATCTATCAATATAGTTTTTAGCCAATAAGTCCCCCAAAAGATAGTCAGTGACTATACTCCCCCTTCCCTGAGCATTGGGGGGCTTTTGCTCCCCCTTTACATTCAAAAGAGCAGCCGCCCTAAACGTAAAATCTTTGGTTTGGCGTAGACTTACACCAAACCATGTTCCACCCTCACGGCCGGGTTCCAAGTCTTTTCCTGTAAGAATGTATCGACAATCATCGCAAATGATGATATAGTAAAAAAAAAAACATAACATTTTATTTTTAATTTTGCAATTTATAGTTTTAAAAAGTATTTATTATTGTTATTATTCAGGGTGAGTCTGGGAAGACGCCCCCCCCCTTTAACTTTTTTATTATAAGTAATAGAAAAAAATGGCTCATATAACAGTTTTATTATTTTACATATACTATTTGATGGCAGATGTAGATAGTTTTTATAAAGTCAGGTTTACAAGATACGACTATCAACTTTTATTTTTCAAATGGCAACCTATAATTATTTTAATAAAATAGAAACCGCCATGTTTTTCTCTTTTCAACGATGTATTATTTTTTATTAATGTATTTGAAAAATTTCGAGAAAAATGAGATAATTTAGATATATTAGGAATAAGAAAGTCATACCAACAGAATGGAATACAGGAATCAACTTACCAGTTTACAAAAAGGGAGACTCCAAGAACTGTTCAAACTATAGAGGAATCACTTTATTATGTACCGCATTAAGACTATATGAGACTATCTTAGAAAAGAAATTGAGGACAAGAATAGAACACCAACTATCTAATGCACAAAGCGGTTTTAGACCCGAACATAGTGTACAAGATCATATTTTCAAACGAAGAAATATTTGTTTGCTTCATAGATATGAAAAAAGCCTTTGACACTATTAACAGAAATAAAATATGGGAGAGCCTCAGAAGCAAAAATATAGAAGAGCTAATTGAAGCAATAAAAAGCTTCTATGCGGCAACAAACAACAAAGTCCGTACATGGAATAGATTATCAAAAGCTTTCACGAACAAAGATGGAGTGAGGCAAGGAAGCGTTTTAAGCCCATTACTGTTCATATGTGCTCTAGATGTAGTTATCAGAGAATGTGAATCAAAAATGTCAAAATTCGTAGTAGGTTACAGAAATCTACAGCCAATCCATCTACAAACTTGCGCTTTTGCCGATGATATAATACTTTTTGCAAACTCCGAGAAGAACCTAACAAAGAACTTGAAAATCTCGCATGAAGCACTTGTCGCGCATAACTTAGTTATCAATCTAGATAAATCAAAAAGCATGGTAATCAGTAACAAAGCTTCAGAAGTCAAAGTAAGATTAGAAAACGAGAAAGTCGAACAAGTCAACTAATTTAAATATCTAGGCAGCACAATGAACAGCAAATGATCAACTGATGACGAAATAAATAATAGAATACAAGCGGCTAATAGAATATACTATGCCCTCCAAAAAAAGTTTCTAAGCCATAAAGAAATAACTAAAACTAAGATCTCAGTATTTAAGTCAATCTATCTACCTGTACTTTTATACAGTAGTGAAAACTGAGTGCTCACTGAAAAACAATATAAAAGACTGCAAGCAGTAGAAATGAGATACTTAAGAAAAACAATAAGAATTAATATAATGGGAAAGAGAAGAAACGAGGATATTAGGAAGCTAGCAGGGGTTAAACCAGTAAAACAACTAATGGAAGAAAAGAAACTGAGTTGGTTCGGCCATTTAATAAGGATGAACGATAACAGACAAGTCAAAAAAATTTGGTCAACAAGACCAGTAGAGAAAAACAGAAGAGGAAGACCTCGACCCACCTGGAATAGTTCGCTAAAGAAGATATTAGCTGATGCAGGAGAAAGCTGGGACGCGGCGAAAGAAATGGCGAAGGATAGGAAAAAATGGCGTAAATTTGTATAAGAAGAAAGAACCAAAGACTCGAAAAATGAAACCTCGACACCCTAGGGTACAAGAGGACCTGGATTATGTATGTATGTAGAAATAATTTTTAAACAAATATTATAGGTGGCTATGTGAAAATAAACAAAACGTAACAGTGCTATACAACTTAGCAAACTTGGTTGCCGACGTCTAGGAAACCGCTTCCGGTAAATTCTTTTTGCTCTTCTTATGATTCGAGTCGATTCACCAATTATTAGAATCATATCAATTAATTCGTTCTTCGTAAACATTTCAAAATGTTTTTTTTTTTTGTTTACAAAATAAGTTAAATTAAGTAACAAACAAATGTATACTTTTTTGGCATTAATTAAATTGTTTTACATTGTTACGTTTTGTTTATTTTCACATAGCCACCTATAATATTTGTTTAAAAATTATTTCTAATATTTCTAAATTATCTCATTTTTCTCGAAATTTTTCAAATACATTAATAAAAAATAATACATCGTTGAAAAGAGAAAAAATGGCGGTTTCTATTTTATTAAAAAAATTATAGGTTGCCTTTTGAAAAATAAAAGTTGATAGTCGTATCTTGAGCCATTTTTTTCTATTACTTATAATAAAAAAGTTAAAGGGGGGGGGGGGCGTCTTCCCAGATTCATTCTGTATACAAATATGTTAAAAATAATTTTGGGATTAATTATGGACCTTTTCAATTTAAAGAGATAGAAGATATGCGCAATGGGGATCTGCGCATAGTAAGAACAACGGACATCTATGGCGTTTGTTTCTAAAAAAATTAGATGTAAAATGTGAGAATATCTCAATAACTTTAAAAAATCTTATCGAAATAAGTTACAAAAGCTTTTAACTAAATTTTCACTGAGAATACAGGTATTTTAATGACTACAATATTTCGTTTGACAGCCCAACTGGCAGTTCGCGCCATATTCTTCCTATTTGCGGCGATAGAAAGAGATAGCCGTTAAATTGAAAAGGTCCATTGAAAATACGCGTGAAAATATAGCCTAATCAATATATCGTAACTACGCCACTGGAAGGTTCACATATATTATTAATAATTTTCATGACCTTTAGTTATTATCAGTACATATTTGCATTTATTATTGCCAAAAACACACGAATCGACAATTTTACACATTTAAAACACCAAAAACAACATTAATTTCACTTTGAAAACGATTTTAGCACATCGAAATATAGGTTATATCGCACGTTCACTTCAAATATCAACAAATAACACTATTATTTTATAGCAAATCACTTACCCCCAATAACTAAGTCATCTTCTGGCCATTTATGAGCGTTTTCAGCCGGTCTTTGGTAATATTCATCTCGATTTGTGGCAATAATCAATTGATATTTGCCATTCTGCGGACTAGGATTTGTGTATATGAATAGTATACACATCTTTTTGGTGATATGAAATAAATAACTTGCTTGACTAGACTTTTTACATGATATAGAACAAATACTTGATAAGATAATGTTTAATTTGTACTATAAATTCTTAGATTTGTTGACGTAAAGTCGACATCAACAAATCTGACAGTTACATGAAGCGCGAATGACAAACACATTTCATAATGTATAAACAACTTTATTTATATGTTAAATATTAAATATATAAGATATTTTTTAATACATTTCCGTGATTATCTTGTTTATAACGATATTTCATTAAATAAATGTGTATTACATAATTTTATTTTGAACACCTGTAGTTGTAGTTCACGAAATGATGGTAGATGACAGCACAGCACAGTTTAAATGCTTATATCTGTCAGATGTGGGCAGCACATCACCTCTTTTCCGAGTGATAGTTTGTAAACAAAATCTAATTTGATGATCCAATAAATAGAAAAGTTTTTAATACTCACTATTAAATTTTGGATCGAAAACATTACCTCCCTTACCTTATCTATGGTATGGCGGGAGGTAAACAGAGAATTATTGATGAATTATGTGCCTTTAATAATTAAAATGTGTGTTAATTATAATGATTTATAATTAAATATTTCTGTTATATATAAAAACATATATTATTGTTACCATTTTATGCAATATTTATATTTAAAATATATTTTTTTTAATATGTTAATGTCTAATACAAACGCATATATTTTTGTTGTGTTTAATCATAATATTAATTCAAATGAATAATTTTAATATTAATATTTATAATTTTTAATACATTTCAAATGTATTTGAACTATTTTAACAAAAAACAATATTAAATAAATATTTATTGTTTTAAAAACTTGCTTGACTTCGTTAGATACAATCTGTTGATTCTTGTATTAATTCATTTGTTTCTACCAAGCGTCGAATGCAGAATTGAGTGTTTTAGAGCAGTTTTTCACAATTTTCGTGTGAAATATTAATAAATAATAGTAAAAAAGGTATTTTATTAACAGTTTATATGTTATTTTATTGATTTTAATAAATATTTGCTCTTGAAACACATTTTTTATATGTTAAAAGCTAATTTGAAACTGAATAGTTCGTCAAGATTTTCAGAAGTAACATAAAAGTTTACATTGATTTTAAAAGTAAATAATATGTAATAATAACAAATTATGTGAAATTAATTAAGTTTAGATATGATTCTATAGATATTAATAATTTTGATTGAAAATATAACTTAAATATGTTTTGTATAATGTTGTACATATTTACTGTTCCTAATATAAATAAATATATAATTATTGGGTTACTTTATTTTCAGATGCCTTTTTAGGATGCAGACTGTCCCAGAAATACACAGACCATTGCAGTTCCAGTCTACAAAAGGTCAGAAATAACTTTTATTTTTTAAATTAATGTGATCTAAAAATCGAAATTTGAAATGAAATTATTGACCACGAAACATATTTATAAAAACTATGTCATGGAATATTAAAAAAAATCTGATGTGGCCAACACATAACCTCTCGCCAGATATTTTACCTGGTTGTACGCATAAAACGAAACATATTTTTAAATACAAATACATATATTCATGTCTCACTACAAAATAATTCTCACATATATTTGCAAAATCTATGGGATATTTTAATATAAATTATGTACAATACATACATTTTCTTTATATTCAAAATCCTGAAATTTTCTTTTTCTACTTTCCTTTTCTTTTTTTATATTCGTCATTTTTTCGCAAATTCCTTTTATATTCTTTTTTACGTATATTCTTTTGCGTTGTTGACTTTTTTTTATTTTCATAATCTTCATAATAATGTACAAGTATTTTTGACAGTGGCATACAAATATTTTTAACAGTGACATTTATGTGTCAATTACAATCATTTGAATTTCTTGTCTTGAAGTAGTTTGATCTGAGATTTTTTACATCAAATTATTTTATATGTATTTACTTATCTCTAAATCTATAGAAGATATAATAATGAATTTATATTTATCGAATAAAGAATTTAACGTTCTTTAATATAAGTAAGTATTTACATAAATTTTCGATAAATAATATTTAGATGCTTTTTTTCTTGTAACTACTACTTCCGGTTGTCCAATTGTTACCAAAACTTAATCAGCTCTTCCCATTATTGTTAGATTGAGGAATCCGTAGTTAAAAATGTCTTAAATCTTATAGTATTTGAGAAATCGTGGATCCAACATCCACACACACACACACACACACACACACACACACACACACACACACACACACACACACACACACACACACACACACACACACACACACACACACACACACACACACACACACACACACACACACACACACACACACACACACACACACACACACACACACACACACACACACACACACACACACACACACACACACACACACACACACACACACACACACACACACACACACACACACACACACACACACACACACACACACACACACACACACACACACACACACACACACACACACACACACACACACACACACACACACACACACACACACACACACACACACACACACACACACACACACACACACACACACACACACACACACACACACACACACACACACACACACACACACACACACACACACACACACACACACACACACACACACACACACACACACACACACACACACACACACACACACACACACACACACACACACACACACACACACACACACACACACACACACACACACACACACACACACACACACACACACACACACACACACACACACACACACACACACACACACACACACACACACACACACACACACACACACACACACACACACACACACACACACACACACACACACACACACACACACACACACACACACACACACACACACACACACACACACACACACACACACACACACACACACACACACACACACACACACACACACACACACACACACACACACACACACACACACACACACACACACACACACACACACACACACACACACACACACACACACACACACACACACACACACACACACACACACACACACACACACACACACACACACACACACACACACACACACACACACACACACACACACACACACACACACACACACACACACACACACACACACACACACACACACACACACACACACACACACACACACACACACACACACACACACACACACACACACACACACACACACACACACACACACACACACACACACACACACACACACACACACACACACACACACACACACACACACACACACACACACACACACACACACACACACACACACACACACACACACACACACACACACACACACACACACACACACACACACACACACACACACACACACACACACACACACACACACACACACACACACACACACACACACACACACACACACACACACACACACACACACACACACACACACACACACACACACACACACACACACACACACACACACACACACACACACACACACACACACACACACACACACACACACACACACACACACACACACACACACACACACACACACACACACACACACACACACACACACACACACACACACACACACACACACACACACACACACACACACACACACACACACACACACACACACACACACACACACACACACACACACACACACACACACACACACACACACACACACACACACACACACACACACACACACACACACACACACACACACACACACACACACACACACACACACACACACACACACACACACACACACACACACACACACACACACACACACACACACACACACACACACACACACACACACACACACACACACACACACACACACACACACACACACACACACACACACACACACACACACACACACACATCATCATCGTAAAAATGTTATAATCGGATTCTAGGGACCTTAAAACGTGCTTATTCACTAAAATCTGGATATGCGATTTTTAGCATGAATTCAATACCTCTCTTAGCGAAAGGTAAAAATATTACAACATTTTCTAATATTTATTTATTTATAATTATTTCTGAGTATCACAAATTATAGTATTAAGAAATGTTTAAAAAAACTATTTTTACAATAATTTTTATATGTATATTTCGTTGATAATAGCTGAATCATTTAAATTCAAAAACACACACACACACACACACACACACACACACACACACACACACACACACACATCATCATCATCATCGTAAAAATGTTATAATCGGATTCTAGGGACCTTAAAACGTGCTTATTCACTAAAATCTGGATATGCGATTTTTAGCATGAATTCAATACCTCTCTTAGCGAAAGGTAAAAATATTACAACATTTTCTAATATTTATTTATTTATAATTATTTCTGAGTATCACAAATTATAGTATTAAGAAATGTTTAAAAAAACTATTTTTACAATAATTTTTATATGTATATTTCGTTGATAATAGCTGAATCATTTAAATTCAAAAAGTTTTAAGTATGTAAACAAATATTAAAATATTTTTACTCATACTTCGTCATATATTTTTGTTGATTTAAATAAAAATTTGGCACTTAGAACCTTTTAAATTTATGTGTTTCATTCTTGGAACATAGTAGTACATAATACATAAGGTATTCATAATATAAAATATGTATTTACAATTAAAATAAATAATAAAAATACTATATGTAAGTACATATTATAAAACAGTAACAATACGATGATAAAAATGTGAAAGAATACATTTTGTACATATGTATAAATACGTAAACGTTCATTATTTAATGTCCGACTTGTATATTATTATTATCATAACAATCCTGCTTTCAGGATTGTTATACAGGATGTTATGTAAGTAACATGCCATACGTTACCACTTAATATACAAGATTGCAATAATTTATTTTCTAATATGCTTGTTACAATTGTAAAAGGACTTCAAGATGGACCAATAATAATAAAAATTTATTTGAATAATGAATTATTTAAAAATCACATTAGTTTGAGTGAAAACAACACTTGTCATTTTTGGATGGCGACTGTTTTGGCGCACTTCTCCGTAAACCAAATGCATGTCGGTATATTGTTGATTTTTAGAAATTAACTTATTGAGAAATTGATTCGTAATTGGTCGACTTTACAGTCCCATAACTTTTACAACTTGACAGATTGTGCAATTCTCTTTATCCTAACATGAACTATGGCACGTTACTTACATAACACCCGAGGGCATTATGAGTTGTTGCTGTGGTCAAGAAATTGATATTGAAAAGCGTTAAACAGAAGCGGAAGCATTTATAGCCTACCTACTTCGTAAATTTTATTAAAACTTTCTGATCCTTAAAATATAAAAAAGATAGTCGGACATTAAACGTTGAAGGCACCACGAGAGATAAACAGACAATAATGCCTTCGGTCAACGTACACACCTGGCAAAGTACACTTTTGACTTATTTTGCTAATAAAATATTAAGTTTTCTTCTAAACAAAGATTCATTTCTACTGTTTCGTTCGTCCCATCTTTGTTTCTTAAATTCTCTCCATGCTTTGTTTCTGGCGGGGTCTGCGGGACCCCATTTGTCGTTAGAGAATGCGGCTTCCACTGCCTGAAATTTTTGAAATAGTTATTAACATTAACATAAATAGGATTGTTTGAGTATCATAACTACCGCGGATGTCGGTTTAAAATCAGAGCTCGTAGTGGGAGTATTTAAGACATGTAACGCTTGTTATGATACTCATAACATTCGTGGTCTGTTTAATAGTTTATCGGTCTCAGAAAATGAAGACATTATTAATAAATATTATTTTTGGCACGATTAGCATTAATGCTATTTTCAGAATGCTATGATAAACAGTAGGGAGAGTGGGGCAAGAGTGTACGCGAGGCAAGTGTAAACAATTCAAATATCCCGCTAATTTATACAGTTCGGCTTACCAACCCTAGCGGTAAAATATGGTACTATACTGTCATTTATACGTGAAATAGAAGAACATTGTCAAGTTTATGAAAACAAAATTACAGGTAAGTTTGTATATTGCATCATTTTGATACAAGATTAAAGTCAAAGTATTATTATATTGCACGTGAAATAAAAAAGAACCAATAAAATAGTGAATATTGCATTAAAGTGTGTACCATCCTCTACAAAGTTTGCCGACAGAATGTTTAAACAGTGGCGTAGAACACGGGATAAAAACAATTTTTGTGATAATATTAAACGGGGTAAGAGTAAACATAGTGTTTAATCTTGCCCTGAAATTATAACAATTTCCCCATATAAAGAAGAATTGGAGCAAATTTTAAAAGGAAAACGATTAAAGGAAGCAAAAGAGATTAAAAGGGATCTATCGCAGGCATCTATTTCTGGATTACAGAAATAGCCAAGCAAAACAATAGTAATAACACGACAACTGTTAATGAAGACGACTGTATTTGTATTTGTTGTAAAGAAAAATACAGTACATCTGTTGAAGACCGAATTATTTGCGGAAAATGTCATCAGTGGGTACACGAAGGATACACTAACGTTAAACTAAATGCCGACAAATATATATGTGATTTTTGTCGTGCTTAGGCAACATTTTTGCAGTCGTTCACTTTTGCCTCGCCAAGTGAACCCTTATTTTTTTAAATAAAAAACATACAGTTTATTTACTATAATAGAAAAGAATTATTTTAATTTTTTTATATGTAAGCAAATGTATGAACTTTATTTAGAGTTCAATAAAACTGCTGAAATATTTCATATATGAAATTTATTACATATTATCAAAAAAAAGTTCACTCTTGCCCCACTCTCCCAATTATTTTGATATGTGTCAATATGACAATTATTCAAATTATTTGCTTTATTCCTCATGTTTATTAAAGGGTGTGTACAGAAAAAAAAACAACTTTGCACTAAAACATAGAAAATAAATATCTAAGAGGAACAGTGAAAATTTCAGTTTGCTACAGACGATACTTCTTGAGATATTCAACCGCGAATATGTGACAAGGAGCGTGTGAGTCATACCGACACGAGTCAGTTGAGCTTGCCTGCTGCATATCTTACAATGTTTACTAAAATATATATTCTTCGCTATTTGTTGTCATGCCGCCTAATTGTAATAACAACTTATAGAATTCTACCGTAAAGATTACATAATTTTCCCCGGAAAGAAAAGGATGCCCAACGATATAACGCTTGGAAAAATCGTGACAATCGGAAGCATTTTACTCCCAATCATAACCATGAAGTTCGTAGTTTACATTTTAAAATTGATGACTGAAAATAAATATTGGAGTTTTATATTAACCCTGCAGTGATGGCGCCCAAAAATCTTATGTTACCGGTGCCGCGGAGTCTGACAGACTTCTTTAATATATTCTCCTTTAATATTAGTGTCTGTAAGATTTATTTTAAAATATACTATTTATATTAACATTACTCCATCACCATTTAACATACATTAAAGTAGAATATGACATTTGGTTGTTTGTTACCTTTTAGAAAGCATTAAGTTTAAATTCACACATTTTTATAAAGTACATAATCCATACAAAATATACATAAAAAATAGTAGCTATTTGTGTATTAAGAGCGCAAAATGGGACATTGTCGATTGAGAGGTTGTTGCCGCGCGACGCAGGAGCGAGGCATTCTCTCGAAATCGACAATGTCCATTTGCGCTCGAAACACACACAAGATTTTTTCTACAGTCGCCACAATGGGGTCCTCCACCATAACAAAAATTTATTTTTTATTTATTTTTACTTATCGGTATTTTCCATTCTTCTAGAGCTATGGCTTCAATCTAATCTAAGCGATTTATACTTTCGTTTTTGTAAATGAATGCCCTATTTTATTTTCGCAGCAGTGCGGCATTTTGTTTGGTTATGTAAGTGGGTAATGTGTAACTACAGTGTCATTAATTCCTGACTAAACGTTTCCATTAAGAATGTAGCCAAGTAACATTTCTTAACACTGTATAGTTGGAAATTTGAGGAGTGAGCGTTTTTTCTACTTCTACGCTCTAGAGCGGAAAAGTGACATTTTGCGTTGACAAAAGAGAGCGCAAATGGCTACTTTGTATATAGACTGTAGAAAAACTATATTTCCTTTGAGTATATGCATGTACCTACATAAAAATAATTAAATTAACATATAATAATGTTTATTTACACAATGTTTAATAAATCATATTTGCATGTTTTAAACACATAGGCTGGTATTCTGAGCTCGCGACTAAGCCCCACTAAAGAAGCGACTAGCTAGTCACCCGTCTAAAGTATATATTGTAACATTATGATAGTCGGACGACTAGCTAGTCGCTTTTTTTAGTCGGGTGCTCAGAATACCAGCCATACTTATTTGAACACTCCTGTGTCTATTTCGTTGAAAAAACTTTTCTCCTTTTATCGAAATTCATATTTTTTATATGGAGTATGCACAGAAAAAGAAATGATTATAAGTAAGCAAAAGTAACCATCCGCTACTTGCACATAATATTTTGTAGTATACTACAAAGTTAGGTAGGTAGAGAAACAAATATGAACATATTCAAATTAATTACTGATATAAACGAAAAGTTAAAATCTCTGGAGTCTCACAGATCCCACATTACCACAGTAGGGTTAAATAATAATATAAATAATGCAAAGAGATTACTATTGTTACGACGCATACGAATATTCTGCGTTACTGTCAATGCTGGTTCGGCCAGCGGACGCGTTGTTTAAAACTCTTATAATTTTTCTATTTTTAACAATAGAAATATGCGGTCTGAAAATTTGTTCTTAGAATTTTTCATTCTACAATTTTGATTTTTGGTTTACACCCCCTTTGATAATAATAAAATAAACTGTGTTAAGAACGATTCACTAACGTTATTTGTTTGTATTAATAAAAAAACATTATGCTTTCATTTTGTTGACATGTTAGTATGGTAACTAGCGAAAACTCGGCGAGGCAGAGTTTTCCCTAGGGCTCCGCCGATAGTGTTTTATAATAGTCTATACGTACTAATTTCGTAGGCTTCCACAGTCTGAGTCATGAGAAATATTCGTTTTCCGGGAATGGACTGTGTCATATTTTGAGTCAGAGCTCAACATTTCGCCCGCAGTCATATGGGGCATCTTCAGGAGCAAGGGGGATAGTACTGTCTTAAACACGGTTACCCGACGTGTCAACCACGCTAGAGGCCGAGTTTAAGCAACAAGGAGGGAGACTCAGTTTACAAGGTTACCCGACGTGTAAACCACGCTAGAGGCCAAATAAACCAAGTGACGAAAAAGGCCGAGAAGACAGCTATATACTAATCTAAAGATACGGTAGATGAGCAAAGCTAATGAGGACCAATGGGAATCGAGTTCGTAATGGTAGATTGGGCGTGTCGTGTTCCGAGAATCACCGGTTTCCACATGTGGCTCAAGAAATAGCCATCATCCCGATTGATGTTATTCGGATGTTTCCATATTTCTAAAGTTTCCCTGTATTTACGTCTGTAAAACTCAGGGACAGGAGCTAAAATGCGGGAATTTTCAAATAAGATGTTATGTCCTGTGTTGTGTTGGTGTTCTGTGACCGCAGAACACAAACGCTGTCTGCGTAATGGTATGGTATTAACATCTGCGGTCGCAGAACACCAACACAACACAGGACATAACATCTTATTTGAAAATTCCCGCATTTTAGCTCCTGTCCCTGAGTTTTACAGACGTAGATACAGGGAAACTTGGCTATTTCTTAAGCCACATGTGGAAACCGGTGATTCTCGGAACACGACACGCCCAATCTACCATTACGAACTCGATTCCCATTGGTCCTCATTAGCTCTGCTCATCTACCGTGTCTTATAACTGTCTTCTCGGCCTTTTTCGTCACTTGGTTTATTTGGCCTCTAGCGTGGTTTACACGTCGGGTAACCTTGTAAACTGAGTCTCCCTCCTTGTTGCTTAAACTCGGCCTCTAGCGTGGTTGACACGTGGGGTAACCGTGTTTAAGACAGTACTATCCCCCTTGCTCCTGAAGATGCCCCATATGACTGCGGGCGTAACGTTGAGCTCTGACTCAAAATATGACACAGTCCATTCCCGGAAAACGAATATTTCTCAGTCTATACGTACATCCAATCTGTCTACGCACAGTTTAAAATCAAAGTACTAACGCCAACAGTCTTGTTAGATACTCAAATTCTTGGTAATAATATTACCGTAACTATTACTTAGTTACCATCACCAGCCTACTTTTCTAAATAAAAAAATGTAAACAAATGCCTAAGCCTAATATCCTGAAACCGGTAAAATGATTGAAATTGAAAATTAATGAAGACATTTTTGTTCTGCTATAATTATTATCGTGTAAGTTTTTTGCACGTACAATTTCCGCGTTTTATAAAAACACGTCCAATTATTTTCCGAGAGCCGGAGTAATTATTTTGTAATTAGTTTTATTAGTGAACTTGATATAAAATGAGGAAAGACGCCTGTGTTTATCAAACTAAAAAATAAAGTAAATTCAAATTTTACATTTAAAATAGGGGATTACAGCTCAATCGAATTAAGAGAAATTAGTAAAAAATAGTGAAAGTATATGCTTAATAATGAATATTAACAAAGAAATAAAATGATACGAGTATAATTGAAATACTACGGAAATAAGAGGGTTTTTGTTTTAGCTGCTCGTCACTCATATGAAATCCATATATATTATTTTCATTGGCGGCTCAAAGACCACCTATAAATATTTAACGAATACAGAGTAAGGGGCGGAGCCTACTACCAATGTAAGTAAAGAAATTAAAATAGCGGAGGCGTGGCTATCAGTCCAGTAGTGCAATTCTCAAACAGTTTTTATTTGAATATAAATATTTTGCATTAAACTTAATAATTTAAATACATAATTGCGTAGGCTTCCACAGTCTGAGTCATGAGAAATATTCGTTTTCCGGGAATGGACTGTGTCATATTTTGAGTCAGAGCTCAACGTTTCGCCCGCAGTCATATGGGGCATCTTCAGGAGCAAGAGGGGGATAGTACTGTCTTAAACACGATTACCCGATGTGTCAGCCACGCTAGAGGCCGAGTTTAAGGAGGGAGACTCAGTTTACAAGGTTACCCGACGTGCAAACCACGCTAGAGGCCAAATAAACCAAGTGACGAAAGAAGGCCGAGAAGACAGTTATATACTAGTCTAAAGATACGGTAGATGAGCAGAGCTAATGAGGACCAATGGGAATCGAGTTCGTAATGGTAGATTGGGCGTGTCGTGTTTCGAGAATCACCGGTTTCCACATGTGGCTCAAGAAATAGCCATCATCCCGATTGATGTTATTCGGATGTTTCCATATTTCTAAAGTTTCCCTGTATTTACGTCTGTAAAACTCAGGGACAGGAGCTAAAATGCGGGAATTTTTAAATAAGATGTTATGCACATAACTCGGCCTTGTTTCGTCACTTGGTTTATTTGGCCTCTAGCGTGGTTTACACGTCGGGTAACCTTGTAAACTGAGTCTCCCTCCTTGTTGCTTAAACTCGGCCTCTAGCGTAATTGATACGTCGGGTAACCGTGTTTAAGACAGTACTATCCCCTTCTTGCTCCTGAAGATGCCCCATATGACTTCGGGCGAAACGTTGAGCTCTGACTCAAAATATGACACAGTTCATTCCCAGAAAACGAATATTTCTCAATTTAAATACATTTCCATTTATAAACCATGTCGACTTGTACAGTATAATAATATTCATTTATATATATATATATATATATATATATATATATATATATATATATATATATATATATATATATGTATATATTTATAAATATAATTTAGAAATAGCATATATTTGAAAAACATTTAGGTCCACGAAGAAAATAGTTTGATATAAAAACTTATATAAGTGACGTCACATCTATGTTTTCAAATTTCGGAGGATTATAACTCGCTTATAAATAGGAATTTTTTCACCGGATTTTCACCGGCAGTCTTAGTTATACTTATACGTTCAGATGAAATTATATAAAAAAAATGGTGGAATCCCCTATTTAATGTTATAGGTAAAATATGACAATGCTTAATAAAGTATAGTTTTCATATGTCGTATTCCGAAAAGAAATATTTTTTAAATGGCACAAAAAGTAACCACTATAGTGCACTCTCCAGACAAGCAATGAGTGACCGTGAGGTGATGTTTGATAAACGCCAGCACAATACAAATATGTCATCGTCATTACCACAGAATATATACATGACTAACGTCAACAAGAGCGACACTGTTGTATGTATTGCCGTCCGTGTGTTCATGGCTATGTGTGCGTGAACTAGGACCAGGGAGGGGTAACGTAAGGAGATTGGGCGTACTCGGGTACGCCAGGTTTTGCCAGTAACGGAGTGACGGCGTTTGTGTGCAGGGCGGTTCAGCGCAAGAATATTACGATTACCAGACTAGACTACTAGACATAATGCCGGTTGGTATAATATATTGTTGTGTAAAAGGCTGTCCAAATAATAATAATAAAGATAAAACAATTCTAAAAAGCTTTTTTAGATTATCGACTGACCCAGAAAAATATATTTATTTTATTTTACATTTCTATGGTCCGCCTCAGTATATTATGGTTACACTAAAATTTATGTGTAATTCTTAAGGGGTTTTATTAATTTAGAACAATTATTATATTTTTATTTTTATCAAATGGACATTTAAATTTAAATTAGGTTTCAGATATTTTCTGTTTGTTTACTTTTTAATTTAAACCGGAAAAGGTTTTAAAAGAATGCTATTTTAAAAATTTTCATAGTACTATACTAAGATTGATATCAAAATAAATAATCTTTCCTCTTAGATACCTAGGCAGACATCTTACGTACGCCTATGCTAGCGCGTAAAGCGAGCCTGTTGAAGGTCACCAAATTCAAATACACACGTATAGGGTAGTGTCGTACTAGTGCGTCAATCATTACCGAAATCTGTGTACAAAGTAGATTGGCACACCCAGCACTGGGTAATGTGCTGTCAAGCAAAATCAACTGCGGTTAGTACTTGGATGGGTGACCAGTAAAATAAAATAAAAATTTGTATAAATGTTAACTTACTTGTTGACATCCAAGTTTTCTCTTCTTATGAATATACCATAGCGCCCATAATGGTATTTGGGCTATACCAAAAGCTAACATGGCCCATCCAGCACCTAAAAAATAAATTGTTATTATAAAATATTCAAAAGGAAGTTTCATGTATTCAAAATCATTTGATGAACACAAAATTTAAAATATTATACCTATAGCACTGTCAGGAAAGCCGACTTGACCCTGCATCAGTGGCTCCATTGTTGCAACTGAATATAGTAGAATAACTGTCAGTAGAATGGGGGTAATAACACCCCAACATATTCGCCAATAGACCCCAACTTTATTCCCCAACATGAACTCCATATCTAGGCATAAATTTTCAACCCCATACCACCATACAATAGCCATGACCTGAAAAAATATAAAATATATAAAACAATTATTTGTAGAGATGTGTCCCACGTTTTGATGTGTATATTGTACGTATGTACAATCAAACCAGCCAAAAATGGAATAACCGATTAATGTTTTTAAATACAGTGTACTAACCTCGCATACCGTCATAATATAAATGTTAAATGTCCCAGCAAAGTAGTCCACTAAAGTTAGCATGAACTGGCCTCCCTGCAAAACAAAAGAAAACTCAAAATTTTGGATTCACGTAAGAACAGGCTACTTGCGTGTTACTGAAAATCTGATATCTATCACTAAATACTTAAAGTACAGTTGAAAACGTATATAAGAATATAAATTTTATATTAAAAAATTGTATGTTTTTTTAATAAATTAAGAAAGAAGATTTTCTTTGACGTCATTATTTTGAACTGGAGAAAGAAATGCATATTTAAGAATGTAATCTGTAGATGGCGAGCGAGTGCGAGTTTTAATTTGATTTTGCATTAGTTCATTTTTCTGTCACTGTCTCTCTTCTTTATTAATTACAATTTGCGTGGTTTCTGTTACTTTTATTACGTATTTCGATTTGTTAAGCAGGATTTTAACTTAGCTTATACTCGTACAAGATTAAAATGACAAACTAAAATATTAACGAGAAATATTCGTTTTCCGGGAATGGACTGTGTCATATTTTGAGTCAGAGCTCAACGTTTCGCCCACAGTCGTATGGGGCATCTTCAGGAGCAAGGGGGATAGTACTGTCTTAAACAAGGTTACTCGACGTGTCAACCACGCTAGAGGCCGAGTTTAAGCAACAAGAGGGGGAGACTCAGTTTACAAGGTTACCCGACGTGTAAACCACGCTAGAGGCCAAATAAACCAAGTGACGATAGGAAGGCCGAGAAGACAGTTATATACTAATCTAAAGATACGGTAGATGAGCAAAGCTAATAAGGACCAATGGGAATCGAGTTCGTAATGGTAGATTGGGTGTCGTGTTCCGAGAATCATCGGTTTCTACATGTGGCTCAAGAAATAGCCATCATCCCGATTGATGTTATTAGGATGTTTCCATATTTCTAAAGGTTCCCTGTATTTACGTCTGTAAAACTCAGGGACAGGAGCTAAAATGCGGGAATTTTCAAATAAGATATTATGTCCTGTGTTGTGTTGGTGTTCTGCGACCGCAGATGTTAATACCATACCATTACGCAGACAGCGTTTGTGTTCTGACAATCTAGTGTGAACACTCCTTCCTGTTTCACCTATGTATACTGTACCGCAAGAACAAGGAATACTATAAACACCGGGTGACGACAAGGGTTCGCGTTTATCTTTAGTTTGGGGGAGTATTTCTGAGATTTTTTGTGGAGGTTTAAAAAGGACCTTAATATTGTTTTTATTAAGAATTCTACCTATTTTATCCGAGAATCCTTTAATGTAAGGGATAGATGCAAATGTTTCGAACGAGGTATCCACGGGTTTTTTGGGTAAAGGGTTTAATTGTCTATGAATTACATTATTGATTAATTTTACGTCATAGTTGTTCTGGAATAAACTATGTCTGATGTGGTCAAGCTCCTGCTGTAGGATATCAGGTTCAGAGATTTTGATGGCACGGTGTACGAGAGCGTTGACTACTGAGAGTTTCTGCGAGGGATGGTGGTGAGAATTAAAATTGAGATACCTATCAGTGTGGGTGGGTTTTCTATAAACAGCGTGCCCTAACTGTCCGTTGGGTTTACGATTAACCAGAACATCAAGGAAGGGAAGAGTTCTGTTATTTTCTACCTCCATGGTGAATTGAATATTCGGGTGTATGCTGTTTGAGTGTTCGTGGAACAAAGTGAGCTTTTCCGGACCATGTGGCCAAATCACAAACGTGTCATCTTGTTGTTTAAACTCGGCCTCTAGCGTGGTTCACACGTTGGGTAACCTTGTTTAAGACAGTACTATCCCCCTTGCTCCTAAAGATGCCCCATACGACTGCGGGCGAAACGTTGAGCTCTGACTCAAAATATGACAGTCCATTCCCGGAAAACGAATATTTCTCAGTCATGTTTAAATTATCCGCATATGCCGTTGCTATTGGACGTACCGATGTTATTGCTTTACGGCCATTCATTGGTACGGCTTAATTCTACGTCATACTTGGCGGTAATTTAAATATTATAATTTCATTAAATTTTTTCTGGCCAATTAATGAAAATTTTTCCAAAAGAAAAAATATGGATAGCAAGTTTTTGTCTCTTCAAAAATATTAAATAAAAAATGGCACGCAAGTAGCCCATTATAAAAAAAAATTCCACTTACCGGGGTAACATAAACTAGTCCTATTAGAAAACCGCCTATACACGTAATTGCTGCTATCCACCAATCTTTTAATTGAGGCGCGGAGTCCTTGATCAAAGTTGCCACAGCGGCTTGCAGTGCTACCAAACTACCAACACCAAGAACGAATAACATAAAAAAGAACAACACAGCAAACAATTGCGGTACTTGTTGAAAATTTGCTATGGCATCCGGATATGAAATAAATGCAAGTCCGGTACCTCCTGATTTGACCACATCAGGTATACCAACTTGCAGATTTTCTGCTAAATTGCCCAAAATTGCAAAGATAGTACAACCTGCTAGTAGAGATGTGCAAGTATCCATGATACTCACTATCATGGCGTCTCTGTAATTGAAAAACAATATTGTTAGTCTTTAAAATAATCCCACTTCTGATATCGTACACAGTGTGGTTATATAGTTTTAGGCCTCCCTACTACTTGGGCACAGTGGCGGATTTCCGCACAGGCTCACGAAGCGCATGCTTGGGGCCTCTTAAATCGAGGGGGCCTTACATTTCAGGTCTCAAAATAAAAATTGTTTCATTACATACATACATAAAATTACGCATGTCCCACTTACTGGGTCAGCACAAACCCGAAATAATAATAATAATAATAATAATAATAATAATAATAATAATAATAATAATAACCACAAAAAATCTGGTGTAGCGAACACAATACCTCTCGCCATTTACAACCCGGGTCACAAAAAATATTAATACCCAAGCAACCAAGTGACGCGATATCGACGGATATATGACGCAATTTATTGACGTCACAAAAACGATTATGCGTGGGTCGAATCGACGTGGTTTAACGACGAAAATTTGACGTCGTTTCTAGGCGTTACGTAGACGAAGATTACATACGTGACACAATATTCAAGGGAGATTTAGTACATTTTACAATTTTTTTTAAAACTTTTATCATTGCTTTCAGGTTCAAGAACCATAAAGGTAATTATCAAATATACTAAAATATTTTTTTTTTGGTACACCCAGCAATGGGTAATATGCCGTGATGATATATTTATTTATTTTATTTTATTTATATTTTTTTTTGTTCAAACAGCTATACATATAATTTACAAATGACTAAGACGGTAGCTGAACTTTTCTATAACGTGAACATTGACAAGTCAAAATATAGTCTAATCTAATCCAAGTTTAAATCCCAATTACAGAGTGGGTTCACATTCACACACATCCATGCCTTAGTGGGATTCGAACCCAGAGCCCCGAGGGCACTCATAACATGAGGCGTTGCTTTAACCATTGAGCCACTAGAGCTATAATAAAATTAAGATTAAATTTGAAATACCGGGATAGAATAGAATTCACTAATCCAAAAATGAGGATTAGCTTAAACATTGTTGTGAATCGTTAATTTTTATTAATCTAAATATACCTTCATATTTACTTATGCTGTAAAATGTATTGAAATCCTTTTCTATTGTTCTATTTACTTTTTTCTTTTTAAAACGTTACTAATATTACTTTGAAATGATTAGTTCTCTGATAGTGACATTTATCTGTCAGTTACATACATTTGAATAACTGCGTTTTGTTTGTTTAAAGCGTAGGCTCTGGGATTTAAATTATAGATAATTTTATAAATTTATCCATAAAATATATAAAAGAAGTATTTACGCAAATCTATATTACACTTAATAATCTTTAATTTTTATAATAACATTAATCTCGAAAATATAACATTTAAAGGTATTTTTCGAAGAAAAACTATTTTGAGCTTTTAGTAAAGTACCATTTCCGGTTATCCGATTTTCATCAAAATCTAATGGGCTCTTTTCATTACAGAAAAAGTTCGAAATACAAGGTTTTAAAATTTTCTGAAAGATAGTATTTGAGTTAGAGTGGAGGATCCACACATACACACACCCACACCCACCCACACCCACACACGCACACATCATCGTGAAAATGTTAAAATTGGATTCTAGGGACCTTAAAACGTGGTCATTTCAGCACGATCTCTATACCTCCCTTACCAAGGGGAGTGGGAGGTAATAATCACTCACTCTTTCAAAAAATCAGTCCTAAATCTTTATAACCATACTGTGTAAGAGGCTTGAAAACAAAATGCGTTTCAAAAGGAAATTTACGTTTTTTCTTTTCAAAGAAATAAAAATTTTATTGATAAAAAATTCTCTCCTGATTATGACAGGTTCTTAAGTTATTCTTGGGGTGAAAAGGAAGAATTATGTGACATTTAAAATGTTAGGGGTTGTGCTTAAAGGGATGAAAAATAAAGGAAATTTAGCGGACCGGAAACAGGGACTGGAAACTAAAAGTGATCGAAATTAATCGGAACAGATTAAGAAATTAATTATCAGGGTTTTCGAAAAGCTAATTAAATCTATCCATTAATTTGTTTACTTTTAAATAAGAGTGTTTTTAGGATTTTGTGTGTTTAAAATCTGTGAATTTATTATTTTTTTCTTACCTGTTAATACTATGACCGAAGTCATTGTAAGATGAGTACATAATAATAGTTCCAAAACCGATGTTTAGAGAGAAAAAACATTGAGAAACAGCTGCATACCACACCTGCAATAAAACATTTTTACTGTGTATAATATAAAATTATTTAATTATCTAAAAACCATGACATATATACGAGATTTACATTAGAGTTATAGAGAGTAAGTAAATAAACGCAAAATTTATGCGGTAACAGAGCATCAAGAAAACAATTGAATATTTTGTTTAATGTCAAAACAAATATTTCGTATACGTATATAATGAATTTTATTACTAAAACTATTATAATGGGCTACTTGCGTGCTACTTTTTTATTTAATATTTTTGTAGAGACGATAAAAACTTGCTACTCATATTTTTTCTTTTGGCGAAATTTTCATTATTTGGCCAGAAAAAAATTAATGAAATTTTAATATTTAAATTACCGCCGTGTATGACATAGAATTACGCCGAACCATGAATGGCCGTAAAGCAATAACATCGGTACGTCCAATAGCAACGGCATGTGCGGGTAATTTAAATATGACAGATCATCTGTTTGACGTTTGAATAATAGTTTGGTGGTTAATATTAAAATCCTTCAAAATCCTGCTTAACAAATCGAAATACGTAATAAAAGTAACAGAAACCGCGCAAATTGTAAATAATAAAGAAGAGAGATAGTGACAAAAAAATTAACTAATGTCAAAATCAAATTAAAACTCGCACTCGCTCGCCATCTACAGGTTACATTCTTCAATATGCATCCCTTTCTCCAGTTCAAAATAATGACGTCAAAGAAAATCTTCTTTCTTAATTTATTAAAAAACATAATTTTTTTAAAATAAAATTTATATTTTTACATACGTTTTCTATTTTACTTTAGGTATTGAGTGATATATCAGATTTTCATGACCACGCAAGTAGCCTATTACCCCGTAACCTTAAAATTAATTTTAATAAAAACTAAATACGTATTTCGAGAACTAAGTTCTCATCATCAGTAGTACAACAAGGGAAGGTTAAACAGTAAACAGAGTAATCTTGACTACTCTATTTTTCGCAGTAAGAATATATACTTCCAAAATAAACATGTCATTGTCTTCCGTAAACAACCAACGACCAAGTATAACTAGACAAAACATTCCCTACCCCTCCTCACTGAATGTTTTGATTTCGGCTGGCTAGACAGAGAAACTAGAGATAGAGGTATGTCTTGTCTAGTTCGAGTATTTCTCACTAGAGGCCACGTAGAGTGTCAGTGTATAGTCAAGTATTTAGTTTGAACGTTGCTCACTAGAGGCCACGTGTATTTTGTCTTTGTTTTGTAGTTGTAGTGGTTTTGTGAGTGACACGCTGATTTTTCTTTAATATTAAACCTTATAAATTATTTAATGTTGACCTTAAATGTTAATCAAGAAATTTTAAGTCAGAACTCTTGCGCCTCTAGAGAGCAACGTTCAAACTAGACACTGATACTCTACGTGTCCTTAGTGGTGACCTCTAGTGTGTAATACTTGAACTAGACAAGACATATCTCTATCTCTAGTTTCTCTGTCTGGTCAGCTGAAATCATAACAAACCAAATGAAGTTTTGTCTAGTTATATTTGGTCGTTAAACAACCATTCTAACGTAATGATTTGAATAAATAACAGTTCAACTATAAAGGTAAAAACAAACTGTGTCAAAAAATTCAAATACATACCGCCTGTGACTTTTCAAAATGTCGGTAATATAGGAAACATAATTTGACATTGCCGGTAAATTGAAAGTTTTTTTCCATGAAAGATAATTTTGATTATAATCAGAACTTTTTCAAGTCACGTGACATTCAATCATTCTGAATCACTCTGTATAGGGCGCGAGCAGACATGTGACTCGAGCGACCTTGACTTGCTTGGGATCAGCTGATTTGTGTGCGCAAGTCATTTTGACAAGAACAATGTCACGTTGACAATACCAATGTTTTGACTTATTTTGATTTTGAACTGCTTTAATGTTATTATTTTACAATTTTTAGGCAGTAAAACATATGAAATTAAAAATAATTACATTTTAGCAGTTAAAAATCAAAATAAATCAAAACATTGGTGTTGTCAACGTGACATTGTTTTTGTCAAAATGACATGCGCACACAAATCAGCTGATTCCAAGCACGTCAAGGTTGCTCGAGTCACGTGTCTGCTCGCGCCCTATAGGCGAAGTGCACATTTTGAGCGTCAGCGCCTCTAACGGCTACATTGTCATATTTGGTTACCGAATCAATTTTGACATTTCGAGAAAGTTATACAATTTACAATTTTATTTTGAGTTGTTGCTATTGTGTATGAATATTATACATCATATTATATTGAAATGAATAAAGAAAATATTTAAAATGCTATATATGTGATGTGACAATCAAAAAAGTCAAAATACCAGCGAAGGTACTGTGGTAGAAAATATAATTTTTCTCATATTATGTGTGATTTCTGTAAACCATTTTATCATATTTAAATTTATATTATAATTTATAATATTAGTTAAATGTTACAAGGTGGACAATACATGGAAATTAAGAATAAAAAGTTGGAAAACTTGAATGATTGGAAAGAAGAAAATTTCTATATATCACGATATCAGTGTATGATGTCAACATCTTTCTTTTACATTCGCAATAAATGAAGAAGATTCTTCATTGAAAATATACCAGGCTCTATACCTTGTTTCATTTAAGCCATTCAGTATTGCGGAGCATAGGGAATAGTTTTGACTTCTCTGATTGGCTGAAATTAGAGACAAGAGACAAGTTTACCCAATGTAATTTCGGCTACTACAGATTTGTGCTGTTGCCAGTGCCATCTACTGAATGGCTTAAATGGAACAGTGCATAAGTGGAATCAGTTGTACTAGCTCGAAAAAGAAAATTCACGAAAAATACAAACCATGTGAATTTCTACCTTTAATATTAACATTACATGTACAAAATCTATAATAAATAGACGAATTATGTCAAAAATAGACTTCTATTTCATACAACTGCAAGTATTATACAATTTTAATACAATTTTATGCTTCTTGTATTATATTTTGTTGAAATACTAACTTAAGAAACACATTTTTTTATATAATTCATTATTGCAATCAAACGACCATTGTTGGAATTTTATTCATACGATAAGTATCTTTTACAATTAGAAAATATCTATACCTAAAAGAATTTTTCATGTTAGTAGAAGATATCTATTGAAAAGTTATTTTCTTATACATCTGTTCCTCATATAATCTTCTAGGAAATTTATAAAATTTGATACTTCAATCGGTAATTCTGTAATAATTATTACATCCCCCACTGCATCACATAATATTTGACGTCCTATCATTCGCATTTATTGCAAATATTTTATAAAATAGAAATTGCAAAATTATTCTGACATAAAACATAACCTTGCTAAGTTTCAATGAGTAACCATTTTCTCATTTTTGTCCGCTGTCGGCGCTGACTACTTTTGTGCACACCGCCTATAAGGCGCGATCAGGCACGTGACTCGAGAGACCTTGAAGTGCTTTTAATCAGCTGATTTGTGTGCGCATATCACTTTGACAAATATAATGTCACTTTGACAAAATTAATGTTTTGACTGCTAAAAAGGATTTATTTTACAAATTTTCACATAGTGAAACACATGAAATTAAAAATAATAACTTTTTAACAGTTCAATATTAAAAAAAGTCAAAACGTTAGTATTGTCAAAGTGACATTGTTCTTGTCAACGTGACATGCGCATACATATCAGCTGATTCCAAGCAATTCAAGGTTGCTCGAGTCACGTGTCTATACACAAAATATTTCTTACCCTAGGGTTTAATAGTTCCTCCCATTTTGGTTGAATAAAAAACAATACTCCTTTTCCTGCTCCCGGTAAAGTACACGCCCTTATCAGAATGGTAAACATAATAACGTATGGGAATAGTGCTAAAAAATATGAGAACTTTCCGGACGATTTAACGCCTTTGACGGCAACCAAAAAAACACAAGCCCAAGAAGCGAAAAGACATATAGTTAATTTCCATTCGGGAAGTCCAATTCCATTTTCTATATCGTCAGCTTGATTAAGAACAGTTTTACTGAAAATAAATAGAATTATCAGTCAATTGACAGTAAAAAATAATGGTCATTTAGCAGCCATAAATAATTCTTGTATACAGTAGGTATTGTAAGCTTAAAACATATTTAAAATCGATATTCCAGTAATTGAAAAATCAGTCATTGTCACTGTATTTTAAAATGTGTTAGTATTTGCAAAATCCTGTATCCAGATTTCCCTATATTTGATGCGAAAGGAAACTGGCCATTATGTATTCCGTTATACAAAAGATTAGAATTGTACTCAATTCCAGGAGGCATTTAAAATGACCTGAACAACAAGGTCCAGGGATGTATTTAAAAAAATTAATACCGCAAATTCTAGTTCGTTCGTCTCAGGTGTAAGCAACCCTCGAGTTCGAATTATGCTAGATTTATACAGCGTAAGCCGTAACGTAACGTACCGTGCCGTGGCGTACTGTAACGTATCGTAACGCGTGATTTTTCTAGGCTATTTTATACAGAACTTTTACGGTACATTTTTGTAAAAAGTATACTAATGCTCTGTCGAAACAAATGTAGTGTACATCAGATTTGTATTTATCAGGTTCGTTATAGTTTATTCGCAATGCACTATATTTCACATATATTTCCATTTAATATATTAATCCAAACTTTGACACATGACACATGTCACTTATGTCAGTCAAAGTCACACAAGACAGACTATTCGTAATGTAGTATTTTTTATATTTATATCCATTTAATTTATTAATTCCAACTTTGACATAATTAGCCACACAAAAACAGACTATAGCGCAGGTAAGCAATAATTTTCATAATATCGCAACGTACCGTAACGTAGAAAGATAAAAGTTCGCGATCTTTGGGTTTTTGACACGTTACGGCACGGTACGTCACATTACGGCTTACGTCTGTATAAATTATCACATAAGTATGCATTGATTTATTCTTTACGTTACGTTACGGCACGGTACGTTACGTTACGGCTTACGCTGTATAAATCCAGCATTACTGTTAGAGGAAATTAAAAATAATCCTATTTCATAGAATTGCCAAACTAAATAGTTTAAAGATCAAAATATTTTGTTATAATCAACATAAACGAAAAATGTTTAAAATATTTTAAACGCACCCCTGTTTTGATATTCAGTTACCCTAGTCGGCCATCTATTTTCAACCAGACATAGTAATGTATTTCTGTGCTTTCCTAGTCCAGTATTTAAATGGGTTCATGCAAAAATTCCTTACTTGAATATTTCAAAACAAACCACATCTTTAAAATAATTTAAATGTCAACTTTCATTCGCTTGTCATACCATATAAGTGTGTACTTACGTAAAATACAATTCAGAAGATGTTTGACTGCCATTTTTAATTATTTGATCTCCACTATTGGTGCTATTGACACAGTTGGTCCACTCTGGGTCGCAAATAGACCATGGTAACACACTGCCAAAAGAATTGAAGAAATAATGGAGTGTTAGTGCCATCAAAGAACAATAATATGTTGCCACGCATATGACTGAAAATTGTTGTCCATATCCTATACCTAAAAAAAATAAATTGTTAAAAATATATTCACGACGTTTCTATTGGTATCAAAATAACAGGCTCAGTGTAACCCTAAAATATCTGTACATATAAAACAATACAAAACATATTTCATAAAATATATTTGAGTTGAACAAATTGTATTATTTCGAACATATGTTTGTCAATTCTTTCCAGACAGTTCCTTTGGATTTAATTTAAAAATGTCGTAAACCGAAAGAAGGTTTTACGATGCTGTAAAATTTGGTACATGATTAAACCTTAAACGGGGCTTACAGACAAGGATACGATATATAGAAATCAGTTTTATCAGTAAAAAATAGTTATTTATGCTACAAGAGATGTATAGGTACCATTTACTAATCGAGGACGATTGGTCAAATGTACCTACATCTCGTATTGCATATAAGATTTTTACCTCCCGCTACCCTTGGTAAGAGAGGTATAGAGATCGTGTAAAAATCGCATATCGAGATTTTAGTAAATGACCACGTTTTAAGGTCCCTAGAATCCAATTTTAACATTTTCACGATGATGTCTGTGTGTATACCGGGTGTTCACTTTTTTATATGACATAGGAAATACAATGTTAAAATTTTCATTATGCGATAGTTCGTTCCCTATGAATTTTAGAACAAAAGTGTAAATACAAAAAATGTTCAGAATTAAAAACAGCATCGAATAATAATTTATTGATATAATTCGTTCCTGTCATGAGATAAACGTAACATAAAATTTATAATTTTTAGCTATTTACAGTGTGCCATGGAAAACAAAACATACAATTCAAACAGTCGTATTGTTTGAGTCTGACAGATGACATTTGTTATTGTTGTAAAGATTTAATAATTATTGCCTTCATTTAAATTATTTATCAGTAACTATGGATACATTTAATATCTCTGAAAAAATTTACGACAATATTAATGAGCTGAAAAATGCAATTATTGAAGAATGTAATAATGTCATATTTACACAACTAACAGGCCTATTCTACTAAAAATATGTATAACGATATCGTTACCATACGACTGTAGCTAAGCATTTGGTTGAACGACTTTAATAACGACAAATGTCAAAAAGGTATTCTACTAATCATATCGTTATCGAGTTATCGTTATGATGAGTCTAACGATAATATCTAACTTCATGTTGATTTTGACAGAATAAATTTATATTTGTTTTTCAATTCAAATTTGACATTGATTCAAATTTGAAATTTTCATCGTATATAAAATTATTTATTATTCACACCCTCGTTTTACAGTGTACACGCTCCATATCTACTTGCGCCGTATGACATTTGATATAGGTATATGACTATAAAATGATCAACAATAATATTGCAGATTTCTGATAATGATATGATTATTAATGATTGACTTAATACCACATATGAATCCTTTTCTACTGATATCCTCCTTGCTACTGATATCTGGTAGCTTCCATGGACAAAAAAATGCAAAGCTGCCATTATCTGAATTGAAAACAAAATAATTATGTGCATTCATATGTAATGTAATACGCGAATTTGGGGATCCGGGTTCGATCCCGATCGACGTCAAATATTTCGAATTTTAAATGGCACAAAATTTACCCCTGTGGTGCACTCTCTACGCCAGCAATGAGTGCCCGTGAGGTGACGCCTGGTAAGCGCCCGCACGGTGCAAATATTTCATCATTACCGATATCTGTGTACAAATCAGATTGGCACACGCAGCAATCGGTAATAAGTCATGATATATTTATTATTTATTTATATATAAATAATCTACAAATTTTTGGCAAACCATCACTTGCTCAGCTACAATTTTTACTTTTGTTTTCAAAATATATCTAACTTTACGACTTCAACTAGGCATGTGAACTTGTCGTTCATAAACGACATAAAATAACGATAAGTAACGATACGTAACGATAAATAAATTAGTAGAATAGGGTTTTGGCAAAAATCGTTATTATAACTACGTGTCGCCTGGTAACGACTCGTAACGATACATATTTTTTTAGTAGAATAGGCCTGTAAGTCATGTTCGACGGGAATTTTATGATAGATTAAGGTATTGTTTAGCAGTTGATGTGGATTTGTTTCCATGACACACTGTAAATAGCTAAAAATTATAAATTTTATTTTACGTTTATCTCATGACAGGAGCGAATTATATCAATAAATTGAAGCTTGTTCGATGCAGTTTTTAAATCTGAACATTTTTTGTATTTACACGGTTGTTCTAAAATTCATAGGGAACGAACTATCGCATAATGAAAATTTTAACATTATATTTCTTATGTCCTATAAAAAAAGTGAATACCCGGTATGTGTGTATGTGTGTGTGTGAATCCTCCACTCTAACTCAAATACTATCATTCGGAAAATTTTGAAATATTGTATTTCGAACTTTTTCTTTATTGGAAAGAGCCCATTAGATTTTGGTAAAAATCGGATAACCGGAAGTGGCACTTTACCAGGAAAAATAGTTTTTCTTCGAAAAATACCTTTAGATGATATTTTTTCATATATAATATCATAAGTGGTAAATTTTTGCCGGAAAATTTTTCAGATTGTTACGAGAGCCGGTTGCTTAGCAATTTATTGAGTGACATTGACAAAAAAATCACGAGTTGTCAAACGAGTGATTTTTGATCAATATCACGAAATAAATTGAGAACAGGCTCGAGTAAAGGAATCAGAAATTTTTTCCAGGATAAAATTTAACCCCGAATGGTATTCGAATGACTATTTCCAAAATAAAAATCAGGTAATCATTTATATAATTTTTTTCTTGAAACAAATCTTCTAATTTTTATTGTGTTTAGAGGTATTATGTTTCAGTTTGCTTTCTTAACGTTTTAAATAGATTCCTGTCCGAATCGACTCATTTTTAATAAAAACTAATCACTGAAAATATATAAACTTTGACAGGTATGTAAACAACATGTTTCTAAAACGTCAAAAAATTTTCGCTTATCAAAACTCTCTTGTAATAATACGACATCTTATTGGCTTAAAGGGTGCCAAAAATTTTTTTATGACGGTGTTTTGTCGAAATGAAACTTGGTAACTAGGTACAATCCTGAATTTGGATTGGTTTATATATTTATGAGCGAAATAGTCAAGATTAATGTTATTATAAAAATTAAAGATTATTAAATTTTCTATAGATTTGCATTAATACTTTTTTATATATTTTATGGATAAATTTATAAAATTATCTATAATTTAAATCCCAGAACATACGCTTTAAACAAACAAAACGCAGTTAGTCAAATATATGTAACTGACAGATAAATGTCACTATCAAAAAACTAATCATTTCAAAATAATATTAGTAACGTTTTAAAAAGAAAAAAGTAAATAGAAAAATAGAAAAGGAATTCAATATAGTTTCCAGCATAAGTAAATATGTAGGTATGTATTTAGATTAATAAAAATTAACGATTCTCAAAAATATTTAAGCTAATCCTCATTTTTGGATTAGTGAATTCTATTCTATCCCGGTATTTAATATTTAATCTTCATTTTATTATAGTTCCGGTGGGTCAATGGTTAGAGCAACGCCTCATGTCATGAGTGCCCTCGGAGCTCTGGGTTCGAATCCCACTAAGGCATGGATGTGTGTGAATGTGAACCCACTCTGTAATTGGGATTTAATCCTGTTGACAGGTTTAAAAAAAGGTAGTTACTTGGATTAGATTAGACTATATTTTAAGAAATAAACTGTCAAAATTAGAGTAGAATTCGCTAATCCAAAAACTTAATCTTTGACTTTTGACTCGGGCTGTAAATGGTGGGAGGTGTTGGTTGGCAACACCAGATTTTTTCCACTCCCGATGATTTATTTGTTACCTAGTCATTTTTATTGCCAGATATGTTAATGCTGTCAAGAAATACAGTTGTATATTGATCCATTAAAAAAAAATCTGATGTGTCCAGCACATTACCTTCCGTCAGTTCTATGTATTTTGTACAAATTTCATACAGAAAGTTCCTTGCTAAAGATTATATTTCTTGTACTTTACCTTCCAGCAGTTGCATGTATTTTATGCAAATTCCGTACAGAAAAGATCCTATATTTCCAGTAAAATTATAAGACAAACACATTATGTCAATTTCACTTGACACTGACATCTTTCAATCAAAATTTTCTTAATATAGTAGCTGTTTCCATAGCTATGGCTACTTTATGAAATTTAATTTGTAATTTTGTAACTCTATATCCATTTAATATTAAGTATAAAATACATTCAAATCCTATAGAGAATAAAATATTCTTTAATATTTATAATAACATTAAATGTGAAAAAAATATATTTAACATAGTTTTTTCAAGAAAAACTGTTAAAATCTTCAAATGAGGGTACTTCCGGTTGTCCAATTCTAACCAAAATCAGCTCTTCACAGGGATGTAACGAAGAGAAATACGAAAGAATTATAATTTTTAGAATTGTAATATGGAAGTTATCGTAGACGAAAATTTTGTTACACACACACACACGCACGCACGCACGCACGCACGCACGCACGCACACACACACACACCCACACACACACACACACACACACACACACACACACACGGACACACACACGGACACACACACGGACACACACACGGACACACACACGGACACACATACATACACACATACACACACACATACACACATCATCGTAAAAATAGTAAAATCGTATTGTAGGGACCCTAAAACGTGCTTATTCATCAAAAACTCACCACCGAATTTTTTGACCAAAGACAATACCTTCCTTACCTAAAGGTGACGGAAGGTAAAAAGAATCTAAGTATTTCACATTTGTCATGTCAACGGTAACTTTTGAATGGAAATATTTATAAAACTGGGACAATTTGATAGAAATTAAATTCAAAATTATAAGAATGAATAAATATTTGACACAAGTTTAAAATATCTAACTGTTGGTATTTCACAAAGAGGTAGGTAAGTTCAGCTGTAGGGAAGTAAGGACAATCCTTATTTCCCGTCGTTAATAGAAACAGATATCTTGCCTGTAAAATATATATATATATATATATATATATATATATATATATATATATATATATATATATATATATATATATATATATATATATATATAATAGATGATAATGTACTCGATATCTATGAATTTTTGGAATGGACGATACTGTGGTTTAAGGAATATACTTTCCTTAAACAAGAGTGTGGTCCATTCAAAAAATGTCCGAAAACTTATGTTATATATGTTGCAGCTGTATAGATTAGAAACCGCTTTTCATTCTATTCTGTTTTTAATAATTTCATAAGTATAAAAATATTGATTAAAATTTAATAGCATTATAATTATATCTAAATCCGCATATGAATATCTTCTTAGGTTAAAAGATAACTATCTTGTATTGTATACTATTTATTACTTTTTTGTCTGTGTTTTATTTTGAAAAGTTTAAGAGCAAAGTTCATGTCTTATTATGTATTTAAGTTACAAGTCAAAAACTTAAAACATTTACATTTTATAAGTGAAGCTCGAAGTTTCTATTTTCAGTAATTTCATGCCTGAAAGCTCAGGAAATTTCAGGAAAGTTTGCTGAAGTGTGCTCTGTAAAATATCGATATAATCATTGAAGACTTTATTCATAATGTTCAATGAAAAATCTGCTTTTTATACTATTCAAACCACAAATTAATAGCTGTTTTAGTGTCTGAGATATTTGCGTTTAACTTGATCCCTAAAATTGTATTTATTTAGGCAATTAACCAAAAATGGCTGGATAATAATGATAGCCATGTCATTTGAACAAAAAGACAAACAATTATAATTTATATATAAACATTTGATGTCATTTTATGCAGGAATTTTTTATTTTTCCACTGATACCATGAACGACAGGTAATGTGCAAATTTCAGAAACTTATATTTTTGAAAGTTTCACAAAATGTTTCACTATGAATTTCAATGAAAGTGTCATATAAAAATTTCAATGAAACAAATAAAAGTTTTAGGGCATAAAATTCTGCACCTAAATCAATAAACAGAATTACCTTTATATGTTTTATAACGACAGTAATTAAATATGAAAATGTTGAAAATTACGTTGAAAATATCGACAGCCATGGAATTGAACAAAAAATAAATAAATGCTTGACGTTTTATCTGTCACAACGTAAGTTAACTTATTTGACGTTTTTGACAATTTCATTTGAGAAATATCGTTAATTATGATAATAAGAGAAATATTATATTAGACTAACAAATAAAGTTAAAAAAATACAGTTTTGTATAAATAATATGAATTTATTAAAAATGCAACTGCGTAACAAAATTATGTATGATGCTGTGATGTACTTCCAACTCATTTCCAATACATCTAGTACTACAGAAGGAGAGTACACTTATTCCTAACACTCTTTCTTCTATTAACGTTTTCCTGTTCGTCCTATATTCTGATTACGCGGCTCACGTGTATTTTTTTGAAGCCACATTAGCAGTCTTCAAATTTTGTCACGAATTTAGCAATGGACCTTTCCAATTTAAAGAGATAGTAGATATGCGCAACGGGGATCTGCGCATAGTAAGAACAACTGAGATCTATGACGTTTGATTCTAAAACATTTAGACGTAAAATGTGAGAATATCTCGGATAACTTTAAAAAAATTTATCGAAATAAGTTACAAAAGCTTTTATTGGAGGTAAAATGTCTAACGATGCAAATTTTCACTGAGAATACAGGTATTTTAATGACTGCAATATTTTTGACGTTTCGTTTGACAGCCCAACTGGCAGTTGTTCGCGCCATTTTCTTACTATTTGCAGCGATAGAAAGAGATAGCCCTTAAATTGGAAAGGTCCATTGTGAAATCACGCTCTTCATTAGTATAAATATTCATTTTCTAATAATTTCAGACAATAAAACTAGAGAGAAATTAAAATTGTCGGAAACGTCAAATAAGTTAACTTACTTTGTGACAGATAAAACGTCAAGAATTTATTTATTTTTAGTTCACTTCCATGACTGTCGATATTTTCAACGTAATTTTCGACATTTTCATATTTAATTTCTGTCGTTACAAAGCATGTAAAGGTATTTCTGTTTATTGATTTAGATGCAGAATTTTATGCCCTACAACTTTTATTTGATGCGTTTTTGCTTAAAATAATTAGACGAGCAGGAAATTGCAAAAAACTGATTCCCCATGTTAATCTCCTATGTATACCTTTAAAATAGACACACGGTATATATATATATATATATATATATATATATATATATATATATATATATATTTAAATTAATAAAAATTAAATAGCGGGAGGTTTGGTGTTGGCCACATCAGATTTTTATATATAATTTCATCAGAAAGTATAAGTAAAACTAAGACTATTGGTGAAAATCCGGTGAAAAAATTCCTATTAATAAGCGAGTTATGCTCCCCCGAAGTTTTAAAATATAGACGTGACGTCACGAATATAAGTTTTTATATAAAACTGTTTTCTTCGTGGATCTAAAATGTTCTTGAAATGTATGCTATTTTTAAATTATATTAATAAAAAACAAATTAATATTGCAACACTGTACAAGTCTACATGCTTTATAATTGCAAGTGTATCAAAATTATTTAATGCAAGAAATTTTTATTCAAATAAAAACTGTTTCACAATTGCAATACTGGACTGGTAGCCATGTGTCCGCTATTTGAATTTGTCTACTTCCATTGGTAGTAGACTCCATCCCCTAACTCGGTATTCGTTATATATTTATAGGTAGTCTTTGAGTCGCCAATCAAAATAATATATATATATATATATATATATATATATATATATATATATATATATATATATATATATATATATATATATATATATATATATATATACAGAGTGTTAATTAAAAAGCGGGCCATAGGCGTTTAACATGTGATATCAGTTTTTCCATCAGCAAAAGTTCCCAATTAATTTTAGACAAAAATGTTTCAAATAAAAGTTGTAGATAATTACATTGTACACCTATATCACTAAACAGATTTAATTTTGCACGTTTGGTATCGTGTAAAATTGAATTTGAAATTCTATTATATTGCTTATTTGTGGCGATATAGCCATGGAATAGAAACAATGTTATGAAGAAATGCATTTATTTTGAATTGTCAGAAATTCGATTTTCAAATAAAAATTACATGTAATTATATTCTACACCTAAGCCACTGAACATATTTTGGTTTTATAATGTAGATCTAAATCACGGCAGAGATTTTATTTAAATTTTATTTTGTAACCTGAAAAATCGAAATTTTGACAAATCAAACGATATGTATTTCTTTGTAATTTTGTTAAAATTCCATGGCTATCGCTACAAATATGCAATTTTTCTACAATTTCTAATTCGATTTTACACGTTACCGAACGTGCAGAATTAAATCTGTTTAGTGATTTAGGCGTACAATTTAATTATCTACAACTTTTATTTGAAACTTTATTGCTTAAAATTAAGTGGGAACTTTTGCGCAAGGAAAAACTGATTTCCCATGTTAAACGCCTATGGCCCGCTTTTTAATTAACACCCTGTATATATATATATATATATATATATATATATATATATATATATATATATATATATATATATATATATATGGATTTTATATGAGTGACGAGCTATTAAAATAAAAACCCCCTTATTTCCGAAGTATTTCAATTATATCATTTTATTTCGTTATTAATATTCATTATTAAGCATCTACTTTCACTATTTCTTATTAATTCCTCTTAATTCGATATGTTTGTCTTTTAAGTATTTATCCTGTATATGTCTGGCTATTTCGCCATTCGATGATAGGGCAAAATTACATAATTCATTTTAAAAAAATTGTTATTAAGATAAACTGCATTTTTGTAAAGTCTCCTACGTAATTTCTCAGACTAAATACAATAATCTTTATCTTTAAAGTTTCGGATTACATCTAATCCTATTTGTTTCAGTTTTATAACTCATTAATCGCGAAAGACGACAAATAAAAATAAAATAAACTTTTTCCTCGTGTCTTGCGAAACTTTTACGATATTTAAAAAAATTAAATTGTACGAGTATTTTTTTGTTCCTTTGCTTAAAGTATATCAAAGTAACCATGTCAACAGGCAATTGCCCAAAAAGACGAGGACCGATAACAGTTGCTATGACGACTGCGTTAAGTTAGCTTTCATCTTTTCCCAATAAAGATAAAAGGCAAGGGATGACAATTCGTTTGTCAAGTTATATAGGAGATTTTTTATGATCTAATAAAAATAAATTGCTAGATTATTTTGAAAGTTTAACGCCCCCGTTTTACAAGTTTTTAGTCGGTCATTTATCAGAGACTCGACCACTCAACTAGAACCACAGACGCGTTTCACTTTTATTGGAGCCCATCAATGTGGTGCACTGTTCCACCAAGCAAAGCATTGTAATAAGGCTGTTGCAAGAATTTTTATATGCCTTCTAAGTATTAAATTTAAAAAGATATCATTATTTAAATAGCCTCAAATTTGAAAATATCACCAATTATCCGTTATATATTTATCAATTAATTTTTGAAATTTGGATATTTTGAAAAAGTCACGTGATCTGAAACAGAATGTGACGTCACAACACATACATCTTCATCGGCTCCAATTGGTCCCTTTATAGTGTCAATTCTTTGTGTTTTGTTACAAGAGTTATGATAAGTATATTGTCAAAGTTGTCAAACAAGTGTCAATTTTTTTAGTTTTGTTCGTGTTAGATAATAAAAAAATAGCTATTTATGTAATAAGTTACGAAAGACATGTGTTTTAAGCACGCGACGTGAAAATTATCCTACGAGGCGTAGCCGAGTTGGATAACACGTCTAGGGCTTAAAACACGATTTCCCAACGTATTCCATACAAGATTTTTTATACTAGCGTTTTAAAACAGATTATTTATATTTATTCTCAAATGTTAACATTTTGAATTTTTCAAAATTTAAAAGTAGGCAGGCACCAGTTTCATCTTTTTGTTGCTATGGGATTCAATATGTTGTTTAATAAACATTGATGTCAACATACTCGGTGTATAATTTTTCTTGCGAATTTTTAGTAATAAATTTACTTAAAATGAGTGTCTCAGAGATTGACTCTGATATTGAAAATGATGCAGAGGTTGCATTGGCAGGAAAATCAAAAAAATTGTATAAAGAAACTTACAAAAAATTTGACAGTTGGCGTGCGGAGAAAAACGTTGAGCACATTACAGAAAAGGTAGTTTTAGCCTATTTTTCGAAATTATCATCCATTTATAAGCCATCCACTTTATGGAGTAATTACTTTATGCTCCGAACTATGATATACCTTAATAAGAATGTGGATATAAGTAAATTTACCAATCTTATTGCATTCTTAAAAAGAAAAGCTAGTGGATACAAGCCTAAAAAAATATTCACTAAGCAAGAGATAGTTCGTTTCATGAAGGAAGCTGATGACAAGGATTATTTATTGGCAAAGGTTGTGTTAATTGTTGGAATCTATGGGGCATGTCGCCGGGAGGAACTTACGTTTTTACGTGTAGGAGATATTGAAGATTCTACTTCTTTCATAAAAACTAATATTACAAATACTAAAACGAATATTTCACGATTTTTTATGATGACTGAAGGGTTTATCGATGGAATCAACTGTTTAGCAATGTTTCGCAAGTACGCACAACTTCGACCTACTCATACTGAACATCAACGGTTTTTTTTAACCTACAGAAATTTTAAGTGTTGCACGCTTCCTGTAGGTATAAATACCATAGGTGGTATACCTAAAAAAATTGCAGAGTTCCTCGGCCTCCCAAATGCTAAAGAATATACCGGGCATTGCTTTCGGCGGTGTTCTGCAACATTTTTGGCTGATTCGGTAGTAGACATTACAGTGCTTAAGCGACATGGAGGGTCGCGTTCGAGTTCTGTTGCTGAAGGCTACGTTGAAAATTCTTTGGAAAATAAGAAAGAAATTTCACGAAGAATTTTGGGAGAAAAAGAAACAGCAATTAAAAAAATAAAAATTGTCGACAAAGAATCAGAATCCAGCAGCACATCTACTTCAGTTTCTTTTCTATCCACATTGAAGTTAACGAAGAAGAAGTATTAAGAACGACAACAAATGTTCAATTTAGTAATTTAAGTAATTGCGTTGTAAATATTTATCATAAATAAACAGTTATAATAGGTATTTAGTACTTTTACGCATTAAACTGTCATTTTTAAGCACTAGTGCTTAAAAGTACTTCATTTAACAACGGAAATGACAATCGAAAAGTTGTTGTTATAATACGCTAGTATAAAAAAATAATTTTAATAAGAAAAATATTGCATAAACTTTCATTTAAAATACTTTTTGAAAAATGTGAAACAGGCTCATTGTACTTTGTACATTTATTATTAATACATTTTAATATGTTTTATACCTTGGAGACCTGGTGCTAATGATGCAAAAGTCTTAACATTTCCTTTACTTGTAAATTGTCCTAATATCATTTCCATATAATACATAGGCCGCCCTACTAGGACTAGAGTTATAACATATGGTATTAAAAAGGCCCCACCTCCTATAAAAAAAATATATCAACAATGGTACATAAAATTAATAAGTTATTAGAAATATATACCATTTTCGTATGCTACAAACGGAAACCTCCAAATATTTCCCAAACCGACAGACATAGCAATACAGGACATTAAGAATTCCCATTTTCCTCCCCATTGATCCCGCGATGGAGCTTCCGGGTCTTCCGAGGAGCGTACAAACTCCTGAGGGGACTACACAAAAAAAAACCATTGAACAGCTCTTGGCAAAACAACAATAGTCTATTTATAAATATGAGTTACATACAGTAACATGTAGAAGCCCAAACTCATAATGCATAAATCGGCCGATTTACATTTTCAACAAAATATGAAATCTACACAAATGATTAGAAATTTCTACAAAATTATTTCGGCTACTTTAATTAGATTAATTTAGCTTCTAATGATCCCCTTTACTTTTGGCACAATAAAAATAAAAAACTTCATAAAATTCAGGTCATACACTAAAACCTGTCTTGCAAGATATACCGGGTGTTCATTTTAAATGGGCTACCATTGCTATCTCGCGAACTATGAGAGCCACAAAGACTGAATGGGCAAACAATTTCTATTTCACAGGACAAATTTAAGGAAAAGAAAAATTATTTTTTTGCAAACTGGTTCTCAAAATACGGGACCTAACTTTATAAATTTAAATGAGATCATGTATTTTTTCTTTGCTCATTCGTTAGAGAATTTAATTCTGGATTCAGTGATACAATATTTTCAGAAAAATGTTTGTAAAGTTTTACATTAATTTGATTAAAATATGACTATAATAATAGTGTCATGAATGGAAAAAACGAATACGTGTTAATTTTTACCTCTCGCTACCCTTGGTAAGAGAGGTATAGGGATCGTGCTAAAAATCGCATATCAAGATTTTGTTAAATGAGCACGTTTTAAGGTCCCTAGAATCCAATTTTAACATTTTCACGATGATGTCTGTGTGTGTATATGTGTATGTGTGTGTGTATGTGTGGATCCTCCACTTTTACTCAAATACTATCATTCAGAAAATTTTGAAACCCTGTATTTCGACCTTCTTCTAATATGCAAAGAGCCCATGAGATTTTTGTGTAAATCGTATAACCGGATATGGCACTTTACTTGAAGCTCAAAATAGTTTTTTTTTCAAAAAATATCTTTAAATGTTATTTTTTTGAGATTAATGTTAATATAAAAATGAAAGATTATTAAATTTTCTACAGATTTGCGTTAATACTTTTTCTACATATTTTATGGATAAATTTGTAAAATTATCTATAATTTAAATCCCGGAGCCTACGCATTAAACAAACAAAACTCCTTGGTTATGCAGTTAATCAAATATATGTAACTGACAGATAAATGTCACTGTCAAAGATCTAATCATTTCAATTTACTAATAGTAACGTTTTAAAAAGAAGAAGTAAATAGAACAATAGGAAAGGAAATTAATACAGTTTCCAGCATAAGTAAATTTGTAGGTACGTATTTAGATTAATAAAAATTAACGATTCAGAAAAAAGTTTAAGCTAATCCTCATTTTTGGATTAGTGAATTCTATTCTATCCCGGTATTTATAAAATTTAATGTTCATTTTATTATCAAAAAAGGTAGTTACATGGATTAGATTAGACTATATTTTAATAAATAAACTGTCAAAATTTGATTAAAATTCGCTAATCCAAAAATAAGGATTAACTTAATCTCTCTTGTGACTCGGGCTGTAAATGGCGGGAGGTATTTTGTTGTCTACACCAGAATTTTTATTATTATTATTATTATTATTATTATTATTATTATTATTTTTATTATTATTGTGTGTATTTATTTTTTCCATTCGTGACAATCTTATTATAGCCATATTTTAATCAAATTAGTATGAAAGTTTACATGCATTTTTTTCAAAAAAAAAAAAAAAAATCGTCGTGTAAGGGTATAAAAATATTATATCACTGAATAAAAAATATATGTTCTCATTTAAAATTAAACAGTTAGGTCCCGTATTTTGAGAACCAATGGTCGAAATATTTTTTTTTTTCTTTTATTTAAATAAATTTATTTTGTGAAATAGAAATTATTTGCCCGTTTAACCATCTAGCTCTTATAATTTTCGAGATAGCAATGGTGACCCATTTAAAATGAACACCTTGTATAGGACAAACTCTAACAGAAAACTGTGTAGGGCTTGCGGATATAATGTCTAATATAATTAAAACTGGTATTATTAATAAAGGCGATGTAACCCTATATTAAATCTATGTTTTAAACCAGTCAAAAGAAATTTGGGTTCGTACTTTCAAGGATGCCGAACAATTTGGTAAAACTGTATAAATATTATGTAATTGCTTATCAATGTTTATTTCTCTATTTCTTAACGTCCAGTAAATAATTTTGTAATGTTTAAACATAATCCCGAAGTAAATAATATTACAGAAATCTATAAAATTAAAGAAGCTACAACCAAAAAAGTTGTTTCTTTATCTCAAATTCAAAAAAATGGACTAAGGTTATTTTCCCAAAGAGTTCTTTCATTATATATATATATATATATATATATATATATATATATATATATATATATATATATATATATATACAGGGTGTTGTCCGAGACACCAGAACATAAGACTTTATGTACAATCATATTTGCGTATTTTCCTGTTTCCCTGTTTATGTTAGGTAAAAATACTTCAAATAAAAGTTGTAGAGCGAAAAATTCTGCGTCTGAATTAATAAGCAAAATTAATTTTACATGCTTTGTAACGGCAGAAATTAGATATGAATATGTCGAAAATCACCGCAAAGCGTTAGCCATGGAATAGAAACAGATAAATTAACAAATGTTTGACGTTTTACCTGTCATGTTAGGTTAATATATTTTTATTAGGTATGGTACATTATTTGCAATATCTAATCAAGTGAACAAGATTCTATTAATTATTCACTTTAATAGAAATTGCAAATAATAATAAAAATAAATTAACCTAGCTTGGCAGATAAACCGCTAATGGGGTCTATTCTCTATCTCAGTGGTTAATATTTAACCACTGGTTAATTTTTTTAACCAATCAGGTATGTTGACATATATCAAAAAAGGGATTTTTAGTTGTCAAATCAATAACAAAATTAGGGAAACAGGAAATTACGAAAGTATGATTTTACTTGTTATAGTCCTAAGTTCCGGTGCCACGGTTAACACCCTGTATAAGCGATTTAGTAGTTACGTGTTAAATATTAAAATAGTAATAATGTATTATGCATAAATGCATTTTTAAATAAAATAATAATCGTTTTTCTTAAAATAGAAAAATTAATATCATGTATACATTATTAGCCATAAATGAAAACAAATAAACATTTAATTAAAATTTTAATATTTCTATATGACATTTTTACTTACTATATCCTGCTTTTCATTGTTGGATAAGTAGACCACTTGACCATTTTTGGGCTCATCGCCCGAATCTGGGATGTAGGCAACGTTAAATTCCCCCTTCATGATATGGCCCTAAAACAAACAAAAATTATTTTAAAAATTGCACAAAAAAAAACTTAAAAAATAATTTTTAATTGACCTCGTGTGCGCTTTTCAATTGCCAGGTGCAAGTGACAGCCGATGCGCATCTGTCTCATATATCGTATAACAATCGCTATCTCAGATAACAAAGGTATTAAGTTGCCAGTGACAGGGGCAGACATTTTTATTATAGACAAATAATAATTTTATGGTATTCAATAAAAATCAAAATTATTTAGAATTTAATTTTTTAATTATGTCTGATCAAGATCATATTCGAAATGTAATTGTATGTTAAGATTATAAAAATATATTATATAGGTACAGCAAAATTCAAGTTTATTAGTAAATGTGAAACCAAATATAGACAGAAAAATTGACTCGCTTGGAGCAATAAAACTATAAATATCATAATCATGACAAAGCGGCATATTGCTGTACAAACAGTAATGAGGTCATGCGCGATTTTTCATTTTGAACTTTAATCGATATAGCAATGAAAAATAATAGATCCATATTTTTTATTTTCTCAAATCGATCTTTAATACTGAAAAAATTGCAATTAAAAATGGCATTGTTCAAAACGCGGCTGATTTTCTCCGCCTCCTCCCTTGTCCAATGACGTCAGCGTTTCATCAATGCGGCCATTTTGATTGTTACATTAGTAAACATGTCGGTCAAACGCTGTTTTGTGTCATCGTGCCAAAATACCAGCGAGAAAATATTTTTAATAGTACCGCATAATACAAAAAATTCGAAAAACAGTTACTGTTTGTATTGAAAAATATGGATTTGATACGTAACAAAGCAACAGTAATGAAATTTTGAGAATTCACAACGAAAAACGTAGACAAATGTTAATCAGACGAAAAAGTAAAAACTAATGACTAATGACCAGCAGCTGAGTAATACGTGGATTAATTTCAAATGAAAATTATATTTGTAAAAATGAATAGAATGATGTATTAATATATTATAGCATTCTTATCAAATATTTAGATGTGTAATTCTCAATTTATAGTCTACATATTGCTACCCTTGGTAAGGGAGGTATTGGGATCGTGTTAAACATCGCTTATCGAGATTTTGGTAAATGACCACGTTTTTAGGTCCCTAGATTCCAATTTTAACATTTTCACGATGACGTCTGTGGGTGTATGTGCATGTGTATGTATGTGTGTGTGTGTGTGTGTGTGTGTGTGTGTGTGTGTGTGTGTGTGTGTGTGTGTGTATGTGTGTGTGTGTGGATCCTCCACTCTAACTCGAATACTATCATTCAGAAAATATTGAAACCTTGTATTTCGAATTTTTCTGTAATGGAAAGAGCCCATTAGATTTTGATCAAAATCGGATAACCGGAAATGGCACTTTACTAGAAGCTCAAAATAGTTTTTCTTCGAAAAATACCTTGTGGTGGCTCAATGGTTAGAGCAACACCTCATGTCATGAATGCTCTCGGGGCTCTGGGTTCGAATCCCACTAATGCATGGATGTGTGTGAATGTGAACCTACTCTGTAATTGGGATTTAATTCTGTTGAGGGGTTTAAAAAAAGGTAGTTACTTGGATTAGATTAGACTATATTTTAAGAAATAAACTGTCAAAATTAGAGTAAAATTCGCTAATCCAAAAATACGGATTAGCTTAATCTTTTTTTGTGACTTGGGTGTAACGGGCGGGAGGTATTGTGTTGGCCACACCAGATTTTTTATTTTAAAAATTCTGTGTCGATATAATAAGGCTGTATGAAATGAATCTGAACTTGCTGTGTGAAACGCTGACGTCACAACATGGCTGGTTTTTTGCAACTTTTTAATAATGTCATAATTTAAAACGATTTTATACAACAAAAAATGTAAATAAAATAGTACATTAAGATACAAGTTTCATAAGACATGATTTTAGCGCACCCGTCATTCTTAGTAACGAGCGGCTTGCCGCGAGTTTTCTAAGGTGACAAGTGCGCTTAAATGTCTTATGAAACGTGTATTTTATACTATTTTTTCTATTTTGGTCATTTTTTCAAAAAATTACGTTATTTCATACCCAGGAATTTCAATTTCGGTTGTTTAATATGTACTTTATGAAACTCATTTGGATGCCATAAAGAAGTACTTTATGACATCCAAATGGGTTTCATAAAGTACATATTAAAGAACCAAAATAGAAAAAATAATTTATTCATACAGATCGATAAATTAGACTAGGCTTGTTTGATTTAAACAAAAAAAAACGAACAATTTTTTTTGCATGACTTCATTTGAATTATGGTATTACTAATAAAGGTGATGTAACCCATAGCCATAGATTCAAAAAAATTAAATTGTTATTTCATATAAAAAAATTTAAAACATTTACGTCTAGATTTCAGGAAAACTTCAGTAATATGTATGAAGTTTTGTATTCATAACATTTTTCTATTGAAATCCAGAAAGTTTACACTGCATTTACTCCTTTGTATATTTTACAAAGAGTAATACTTTTAGAAAATGAAATTTCTTTCACAAGAAAATATACTTTTTAAACAGCACAAGAGTTGCGTATGGTAAACGCCCGTAACTGTAACTGATATATCGTCATTACCGATATTTGCGGGTAGGAGTAAATTGGCACACCCAATAATTGTGATAAATTCATGTCAAAGAATATACTCCTATAATTCAAAATTATTGTTGCTAAGTGTAAGTGTACCTAACATTGTATTTAATTTTTTTGTACACATATAGATTATATTTTATGATCTATCATAAAGATTAATTTAAAATTTAAAGGATTTTCTTATTACGTTTGACGTTATATATTAGATATGAATGAATATAAAGCCTTAAATTCTACTACACATAAACAGTTAGATATTTCTTAATTTATCTGTTTCAATTCCATAGATATCGCTATTCGTCAGGTGAATTTCGACGTTTCGACTTTTATTTGCAGATTTTCTGTCTCTAAAGTAAGGGAAGCAGGAAATAAGGGATTACACCTCAATCGAATTAAGAAAAATTAGTAAAAAATACTAAAAGTATATGCTTACTAATAAATATTAATAAAGAAATAAAATGATATAATTGAAATACTTCGGAAATAAGCAGATTTTTGTGTTAGCAGCTCGTCAGTCATATGAAATCCATATATATTATTTTCATTGGCGACTCAAAGACCATCTATAAATATATAACGAATACCGAGTTAGGGGTGGAGCCTACCGCCAATGGAAATAGAGCAATTCAAATAGCGGAGGCGTGGCTATCAGTCCAGTAATGCAATTCTCAAACAGTTTTTATTTGCAGAGGTTATTCTAACGTGCAGTTGGACACAAAATGTGCAGTAGGAAAAGCAAATTGTGCAGTGGGAAATTAAAATCTGTGCAGTTATTTTTCATTTATTGCGAATAAACCAAATAAAATATATATAAATAAAAACTAAAAATAATATAGACTTTATATACAAGAAGTTTCCAAATCTGTGTCACAAATTTTAAGGGTATATAGTACAGATCAAAATGAGTAAAAACGCTTAATCAAATCAAATCTTCAATAGTTTCCGAGATACAAGGCATGAGTTTTTAGGGAATTATATCTTCTATCTCAAAAACTATGAATTACGACTTTTGTTTTTAAAAAATCAAATAATTGTACTAACATAAATGTTGTGGCGACATTGGCCAATATTTATTGGCATATACAAAATTTTGTTCGATCACTATCTTTGTCAGTTTTTCTTCGATTTTTCCTTTTTCCCGGCAACAGTTGAAGATCAGACCTATGATGATTCAACTTTTTTTACTCGTTTTGGTCAGTATTATGACACATGTTTAGAAACACCTGTATAAGCACTAAAATTGTGCCAGCTATTCCGTCAGCCATAATCTACAGACTCTTCGCTTGCCTCATCCTCATCATTGGCATTGGCCTAAGCAAAAATACGATTGTACCATCTTTGTTGTTTGGCTTTAGGGGTTGCCTTGACTCTGTGCTCATGTTTATTTAACCAAATCATTGTGGCTTGCCGGAAATCTCACTCTGACAGAGAAGGCATGTTGTAATAAATATTCAAAAATGCATTTTCGGAATCTATCGACAAGCTATTCCGAGACACGATTTTTAGAGTGTTGTTGGTACTTAAGTCTTTCCACATCCGCACTATAAGGTTTGGCAGCCAAAATCCGCCCGAAAATTTTAGTTGCCGTAAGGAATTCCGAAGAAATAGTTAAGAACTTAACTAACTCTGGAAGCGTCAGTTTCCCTTATTTTTCTATATGTGAATTGTTCTAGTATTTCGTCATAATCCAACTTGAATTAAGTTAAATAAAGATCTTTCCCTAAAATATTATAAACCTATACTATGTTTCATTTAAGCCATTCAGTATTGCTGAGAATAGGGAATACTTTTGAACTCTGATTGTCTGAAATCGGAGACAATGTACAAGTTTATCCAATGTAATTTTAGCTACTTAAAATTGGCGTTGATGCGACCGACAACTGCTGAATGGCTTAAATAAAACAGAGTATACAGCGATTTATTTCCTCTATGTGCAGTGGAAAAAAATCCTTAGAATAACCTCTGTTTATTTGAATATAAATATTTTGCATTAAACTTAATAATTTAAATACATTTTCAATTATAAATCATGTCGACTTGTACGGTATAATAATATTCATTTATTTTTTATAAATATAATTTAGAAATAGCCTATATTTCAAAAACATTTAGGTCCACGAAGAAAATAGATTGATATAAAAACTTATAAACGTGACGTCACATCTATATTTTCAAATTTCGGAGGACTGTAACTCACTTATTAATAGGAATTTTTTCACCGGATTTTCACCGACAGTCTTAGTTTTACGTTCAGATGAAATTATAAAAAAATGGTGGAATCCCCTATTACGAAAATCTGATTTTACATGTTAAATGCCTATGTCGGGTGTTCGAGTCACCACCCTGTATATTATAAAATATTGTAAAACATCGCGCGTTTCACCCGCGTTGCTGCTTACCGCGTTTAATTAAAATACGAGCTTTACAATCGACCATTTCTATCACAAGGACACTAAGACACAGTCTACATGTATTTATAAAAATATGAATATTTAATAGGTTGTATTGTTGCACCTGTGGTTTAAATAAACAGGGTGACACTGAAGAAACGGGCCACACAAAATAACTTTTTTTTTATAATTATTTTTTAATTTTCTTGATATTCTTGATTTGTAACCTATGCTTAGAGGCTCACAAATAATAGTATTTGTTGGGATGATAGTAACACTTCCGGTTTAATCGGAAGTGACATTAACTTTCATATTTTGAATGAAACACTATATATTTTTATATACATATTTGGAATCTTTATAAAATTACAAATTCAATGATATGATTGATATGCATTTTTATTGAAGAAATAAATTACAAAAATGTAAGAGAAAATTATAAATAATTAACCTGGTAAGCCAAGCCATGATGTCACGCAGGGTAGTGGCAAAAAATTAAATACGTAACAATGAATAAATTTGTTATAGTAATAGGGGATTACAGCTCAATCGAATTGAGAGAAATTAGTAAAAAAAATAGTGAATGTATATGCTTAATAACGAATATTAATGAAGAAATAAAATGATATAATTGAAATACTTTCGAAATAAGGGTGTATTTGTTTTAGCAGCTCGTCACTCATATGAATTCCATATATATATATATATATATATATATATATATATATATATATATATATATATATATATATATATATATATATATGTATATATATTATTTGTATTGGCAACTCTAATACCACTTATAAATATATAACTATTGAATTTTATATAAATAATGATTGCCAAATTATTTAATAATAATAAAAAAAAGAATAATTATCTAGTATGATAGGTGATAGTTGTTTTTAATTTTTGATTGATTGTGTTTGAATGAAAATGTCATATTTGAAAAATATTTTATAAAATAAATAATTTTGATTTTATTTGAACTGGTTAATTTATTGTGTCTTCTATCTTCAAGTCTTCGTCACTGCCTTATTCCAATAATAACGAATCCCAAGTTAGGGGGTGGATTCTACTACCAATGGAAGTAGACAAATTAAAATAGCGGAAACGTGGCTACCAGTCCAGTACTGCAATTCTCAAAGAGTTTTTATTTGAATATAATTTTTTTGCATTAAACTTAATTTAAATTCACTTGCAATTATAAATCATGTAGACTTGTACAGTGTTACAATATTAATTTGTTTTTTATAAATATAATTTAGAAATAGCATACATTCAAGAACATTCAGATCCACGAAAAAAACAGATTTACATAAAAACTTCGTGATGTCACATCCATATTTTCAAACTTCGCGGGACCATAACTCGCTTATTAAGAGGAATTTTTTTACCGGATTTTCACAAATAGTCTTAGTTTTACTTAAACTATCTGATGAAATTATATAAATATATAAAACTATATAGGTGTCTTATTTGAAATACGAAAGTTAATGTCACTTCTAGTTACACCGGAAGCGCTATCATCATGCCAAATACCATGATTTGTGCGCCCTTAAGCCGAGTTTACAAATATGAAAAGATAATTAAAAAATAATTATAAATAAAAAACTTATTTTGAGTGGCCCGTTTTTCAGTGTCACCTTGTATATGTTGTGTAGTTTAGTGGTTAAATAGATAGCTCTATATATAAACTTGTATGTATGCAGAAAGTTTGTTTGATCCTATAATGATATAAATTCGTTTAAGTCCCCAAGGTATAAAGTTTAAAGCCGTTTTAACACTAACTGTAAATCATAATATATTGATTAAATTAAACTTTACTTTATAAATTATTCATAAATTTAAGAAAATGCATATTTAAATTCAAATAAATCAAAAATATTTAACATTTTTGTTACTTGGTGGCAGCACAATCTAATATCATAATTTTTATTTATAAATAAAATAAATTCAATATAATATTCAATAAAATATCAGCAAAATTTTGCATTTGTGCTTCAAAGTGTAACAGACTTGCACAAACCACAATTCTATTTTTAGAATGTTACTGTCTTAATTGTTGATTGAAAATGAAATATAGAGATCTACTTGTTTTGGCGTAGAAAATATATTTAAATAATACGTACAAAAATTACTACGCGAGATTTTGCGTGATTTTCTATCAATATTTAAATAGAAATGTGAAATAAATTGTGAAAAATTGTCAGCTATCGGGATTCGAACCCGAGACACCTACCTTGGCGGGATAGTGCTCTACCAGCTAATCTTTTTCTTTTAAAGTCGTAAACTCCTGAGGATATTATCCCGGCAAGATAGGTGCCTCGGGTTCGAATCCCGATGGCTGACAATTTTTCACAATTTATTTCAAATATACAAATTGTTAACTCATTGTTAATTTTATAAATAAATGTATTTAATTTAATAATTATCCATATAGGAGCTCAATCTCATTGTTTGGCCTGTTTAATTATAAAACGTACATAAATAGTGAGAAATTTCTACAAATTTATTTCGACTAGTTTAAAATATAGATTTTAAACTTACAAAAACTGAAAATGTTATTCAAATATTCCGCTATTTAATATTAGATTACATTGCCTTTATTAGCAATATCAGCTTTAATGGGCTACTTGCGTGCAATTTTTTTATTTAATATTTTTTAAGAGACGATAGAAACGTGCTATATTTTTTCTTTTGGCAAAATTTTCATTAATTGCCAGAAAAAAAAATATCCATTTTGGCCATCCCTCAATCCATTCTGACTAATTTCGTCGTGACATCTGTACGTACGTATCTCGCATAACTCAAAAACGGTAAGCCGTAGAAAGTTGAAATTTTGTATTTAGGACTTCTATAACATCTAGTTGTGCACCTCCCTTTTTGATCATTACATAATTTCCAGAAATGGTACTTTATTTGAAGCCTGTAATAGATTTTAATGAAAAACTATATTAAAATATAATCCAAAACTTTTCAAATTTAGTATGTAAGACTTTTATATCAATTGGAATAACATAGCAGAATTTGGTTAAAACAGGCTAACCGGAAGTGATATATTACCTGAAGTTGTTAACAGTTTTTCTTCAATAAAATGGTTTCGTTTTAATTTTAGAAATAAATGCTTCAAATAAGAGTTTTAGAGAATTAAATTCTGCGTCTAGCACATCAAATATTATTAAATTAGCCCTTTGTATAAGCGAGATATGTAAATTTAAAACTTATATACTTTTTGGTTTTTGTAATGAAGCTTGCTATGGATTAGGACAAAAATAACAAAAAAAATAAAAAATAGATGTTAATGTCAAATTACGTCAAATACGTGCAATTTTATAATTGAGTCTATACTTCATATTAGTCTTGCGTACAAGGAAGTCGTGTGGTGTCCACATCAGATTTTTTAATTTATTAAAAAACAAATATTTTTTAAATAAAACATATTTTTACATACGTTTTCAACTTTACTTTAGGTATTTAGTGATAGATATCAGATTTTCAGTACTACGCAAGTAGCCTATTCTATTAGACAGTGTATCCCTAAGCCCTGCACATTTTTCTGTAAGTAGTTCCATATGTCTTGCAAGTTGCACGGTAGGTTTTGTTGAACGCACTAGATTTCTACGAAATGCCAAAAGTAACGGGTCTCGGTAGAAGCTAAATCTGCACTAAGATGACATTTAAAATGACCTTCAAACTATTAGCACCAATCATTTGATCCAAACTTTTTAAAAGTTTTAAGTCTATATTTAAAGTAGCCGAAAGAATTTTGTATACTTTTCGTATAGTATCACAAGTCGTGTTTTTTTTGTTTATTCAGTGTCTGACTATTTGTTATTTAATAAACAATATAAATTACTGCTTCAGGAAAATGGAAAATTTATAAATACAGCTGTAATGTCAAGGTCAAACTTAGTATTATTATTATGATTTAATTACTAAATACCATTAAGTAATAATTACAAAATTGTTGAATAAAAACTTTGATGCATACATAAATATTAAAATAATAATTGTATAAAATTTATTGTACATGCATACATTTATTTATTAGGAAATTTTTTGCAAATATTAATATAATTACAAATGTTGTTGTCTATGAATTTTAATTTTAAAACCACAATAATATTTTTTGGTTTATATAATAACATTTTCCTTATTTCCTTGTGAAAAACTTTTTATGACTAACTATAATAATTAACGAGCTCCTGACAAAAACAACCAAAGGCCAAATATTGTAAATACGAGTTTACATACATCGATAGGTACTTTCAAAGAAGCCAAACAGTGTGTTAAACTGTTTTTACCTCCCGCTACTCTTAGTAAGGGAGGTATAGGGATCGTGCTAAAAGCATATCGAGATTCTGGTACATGACCGTTTTAAGGTTCCTAGAATCCGATTTTAATATTTTCACGATGATGTCTGTGTGTATGTATGTGTGGATCCTCCGCTCTAACTAGTGATGTACGACGAGGCGAAAGTACTCTCGCATCTCGTCTCGCCTCGTTGCATTATGCGAGACGAGAATGAGAACGAGATTACAGTTTAAAATTCGAGTCGAGATCGATATAACAACTGCGAGAAATCTCGACAGATTCTCGCGAGAGTGTCGCAATAAAAAGGAATTGTAACTTTATAGCTTTGATTCATAAATTCAATGAAAAATGTACAGTACATGGAGTGGAGTCAACGCTAATAGAACACGTGAATGTGAGTTGAGAGTTGATTGGTATCGGTTCCAGACCGAGGAAATACAAAATAAAGTCAAAATCGGTTTTGCATCCAATAGAAATAGTTTTTTTTTTCAATATTTCAGCCTCTAATTCACCCCAGTAAAAACCACGACCAATAAAATTCTTGCCGCCCCTGAAAAGTAAAGGATGTTATATTAAGCGACGATGGGAGCAAACACGGAGAGAAGCGGAATGACTGATTGCCGGCGGGTTACTGGGGTAGCGGTTTTTATCACTAAATCTTACTTAAATAGTGGTATATATTTAATGATAAAGTTTAAGTACTTTTAGTTACAAAAAAGATTTTTTTTAATATTTAATTCATTTTACTAATGACAGAATGTATTAACAGATGTTCATACTGAAATAGTTTAAAGATCACAATTTGGTGATAAATTAAATTATTTACAAACTTATCACATTTTCTGGTGACCGTAAATGAATAAACATTATGTTCGTATTGAAATAATTTGGTGACCAGAATTTAGTGTTTCGTCTCTTTATTGTAGTTATACGACTGCAAATACTCGTACATGGAAGACGGTGCTATTGGTGCGAACTTGTCTCTTGTAGTTACGTAAATATGTAGTGCGCAAGCGCTTATTTATATACCGAGACTCTCGTGCGAGAACGAGATGAGATCCAAAAAAATGTGCGAGAACGAGAGTGAGATCGAGATTACAGATCAGAAAACGAGACGACATCGATATTTTATATTTCTCGTCTCGTCTCGCCTCGCGTGCGTCACTAGCTCTAACTCAAATATTATTATTCGGAAATTTTTTAAACCTCGTATTTCGACCTTGTTCTAAGCTCAAAATAGTTTTTCTTCAAAAAATACCTTTAAATGTTATTTTTTCAAGATTTATGTTATTATAAAAACCAAAGATTATTAAATTTTATACAGGTTTGCATTAATACTTCCCCTAGAATATGATTTTACTATTTTTACGATGATGTCTGTATGTATGGATGAATGTATGTATGTGTGTGTGTGACGATTCTTTGGGATCGCATAACTGCAATACCGCCTTTCCATAAATTATAATTTTTTTGTATAGTATAGTATATATTTATTCTTGCCTTTCGGCTTAGAATCTACATAATATTTTACATGGCATAACAAGTGTTAAATTACATCACATTTTTTTAAATTTATTTATTAACATTAGTTTAAGGGAGTTAAGTCATTAACTGCCTTGTTTTTCGTATTTTTTCCATCCAGATTTTTCCTGCTCCATCATCATTTAGTAAGTAGATTTCATCTCTTCTTTCCCTTTCTGTCTCTCTACAGTACAGTCTTAAATGTTTCAGTGTTTCTTCTTCTCTTCCACATAGTCTACATTTTCTTTCTTCTGCTGACATCCAGTACATATTATGTCTTTCTTCATTTCCGCACCGAAATCTTGCTATAGTCGTGACATTTTCTTCTTTTAATAAGTACCTTGGTATGTGTGGCGTTTGTATGTCTTTGTACCGTATGTTGTATTTTGTATTTTGAATTTTGTTGTATTGTTCTTGCTTTTGTATATCTGCGTCTCTGATTTTCAATATTTTTATCATTGATTCTTCATTTTGTCTTCTTCTTTCAACCTCTAACATATATTTTTTTTTTGTATTCCTTTTCTTTACATCAATATGAAGACCTGATTAAATTTTGGTTATAATTGGTCGACCGGAAGTACACTAATTTAAAAATTTTAAGTGTTTTTTGAAAAAACGATGTTATAGATCATTTTTTCACATTTAATGTTATTATAAATATTAAAAAATATTTTATTCTCTATACGATTTGAACACATTTTATGCTTCATATTCAATGGATATAGATGTAAAAAAATCTGATGTGGCCAGCACATTACCTTCCGTCAGTTCTATGTATTTTGTTCAAATTTCATACGGAAAGTTCCTTGCTAAATTAAATATTCTATTTCTTGTACATTACCTTCCGGCAGTTGCATGTATTTTATGCAAATTTCATACAGAAAATTATTATTTTGTGACGTTTTCTATATACAGTGTAATGTATCTGCAGAAATAAAAGATTTATTATTATTATTTCTTGTACATTACCTTAAAGCGGTTGTATGTATTTTACACAAATTCCATGCAGAAAGCAAAAGATCTTTTGAATATTTCCAGTAAAATTATTAGACAAACACACTATGTCAATTTCACTTGACACTGACATCTTTCATTCAAAATTTTCTTAATATAGTAGCTGTTTCCACAGCTATGGCTACTTTATGAAATTTAATTTCTTTATAATTTTTACCTTCCGTCACCTTTAGGTAAGGAAGGTATTGTCTTTGGTCAAAAAATTCGATGATGAGTTTTTAATCAATAAGCACGTTTTAGGGTCCCTAGAATACGAATTTACTATTTTTACGATGATGTCTGTATGTGTGTGTGTGTGTGTGTGTGTGTGTGTGTGTGTGTGTGTGTGTGTGTGTGTGGATGTGTGTGTGTGTGTGGATGTGTGTGTGTGTGTAACAAAATTTTCGTCTGCGATAACTCTAATACTACAGTTACAAAAATTATAATTTTTACGTATACTTCTTCGTTACATCCATATGAAGAGCTGATTAGATTTTGGTTACAATTGGTCAACCGGAAGTACTATTATTTGAAGATTTTAACAGTTTTTCTTGAAAAAACTATGTTAAATATAATTTTTTCACATTTTATGTTATTATAAATATTAAAGAATATTTTATTCTCTATACGATTTGACTGCATTTTATACTAAATATTAAATGGATATAGAGTTAAAAAATTATAAAGAAATTAAATTTCATAAAGTAGCCATAGCTTTGGAAACAGCTACTATATTAAGAAAATTCTGATTGAAAGATGTCAGTGTCAAGTGAAATTGAGATAGTGTGTTTGTCTTATAATTTTACGAGCAATATAGGATATTTTGCTTTCTGTATTGAATTTGTATAAAATACATACACAAGGAACTTTCTGTATGAAATTTGTACAAAATACATAGAACTGACGGAAGGTAATGTGCTGGCCACATCAGATTTTTTAACTCTATATCCATTTAATATTATGTATAAAATGCAATCAAATCGTATAGAAAATAAAATATTCTTTAATATTTATAATAACATTAAATGTGAAAAAATGATATTTAACATAGTTTTTTCAAGAAAAACTGTTAAAATCTTCAAATGAGGGTACTTCCGGTTGTCCAATTCTAACCAAAATCTAATCAGCTCTTCGCATGGATGTAACGAAGAGAAATACGAAAGAATTATAATTTTTAGAATTGTAGTATGGAAGTTATCGTAGACGAAAATTTTGTTACACACACACACACACACACACGGACACACATACATACATACATACACACACACACACACACACACACACATACAGACATCATCGTAAAAATAGTAAAATCGTATTCTAGGGACCCTAAAACGTGCTTATTCATCAAAAACTCACCACCGAATTTTTTGACCAAAGACAATACCTTCCTTACCTAAAGGTGACGGAAGGTAAAAATATAAAGAAATTAAATTTCATAAAGCAGCCGTGCTATGAAAACATCTACTATATTAAGAAAATTTTGATTGACAAATGTCAGTGTCAAGTGCAATTGACATATGTATACAGAATCTCTTACAAAAAACTTTCTGTATGGAATTTGTACAAAATACATAGAACTGACGGAAGGTAATGTAATGGCCAAATCAGAATTTTACTTCTCGCTAAGAGAGGTATTGGATTCATGCTGAAAATCGCATATCCAGATTTTAGTGAATAAGCACGTTTTAAGGTCCCTAGAATCCGATTATAACATTTTTACGATGATGTTCGTATGTGTGTGTGGATGCGTGGATGTGTGTGTGGATGTTGGATCCACGATTTCTCAAATACTATAAGACTTAAGACATTTTTAACTACGGATTCCTCAATCTAACAATAATGGGAAGAGTTGATTAAGTTTTGGTAACAATTGGACAACCGGAAGTAGTAGTTACAAGAAAAAAATCATCTAAATATTATTTATCGAAAATTTATGTAAATACTTATATTAAACAACGTTAAATTCTTTATTTGATAAATATAAATTCATTATTATATCTTCTATAGATTTAGAGATAAAGAAATGCATATAAAATAATTTGATGTAAAAATTCTCAGATCAAACTACTTCAAGGCAAGAAATTCAAATGTTTGTAATTCACACATAAATGTCACTGTCAAAAATATTTGTATGCCACTGTCAAAAATATTTGTACATCATTATGAAGATTATGAAAATAAATAAAAAGTCAACAGCGAATATAGAAAAAGAAAAGGAAAGTAGGAAAAAATTCAGGATATTGAATATAAAGAAAATGTATGTATTGTATATTTATATTAAAATAATTATTTTGTAGTGAGACATGAATATATGTATGTGTATTTAAAAATATATTTCATTTTATGCGTACAACCGGTAAAATATCTGGCGAGAGGTTATGTGCTGGCCACATCAGATTTTTTTTATATATTTTATGGATAAATTTACAAAATTATCTATAATTTAAATCCCGAAGCATACAATTCGTTTGTTACAGTTATTCAAATCTCAAATGTATGTATAACTGAAGATAAATATCACTGTCAAAGAACTAATCATTTCAAATTAAAATTGACGTTTGTTTTTGATAAGAGCTCCTCAATTCATAAAAAAATATTTTTGTTTATCATTTTATATGATTGTCATATACAATTCACATATTTACAGCTTAAGCAAAATAAATATTTTTTCCATTTTCTTGATGAAAATACAATAGGTACGCAGTTGTTCTACCGTCTTTTCTTTTCCCTGTAGTTGTTTAATATTTGAAGGAAACAAATGTGGACAATTTACAACAATGGGTGGTGGGTACATAACAAATGAAGCATTACCAAGCCACTGGAACTTTTACAGAGTTGTTTAATTTTATATTACTTCGCGTAGTGGTCGGCGATTTACATAGAAAAATAATAAGAAGAAAAGAAAGGGAAAAAAGTATTGTGGCTAGCTTTGGTTAAATAAGTAAAAAAGAATTGTCATTGGCTTAAAATCTTGGAATTATGTTATTTATTTGTAACATTGTGTATCAATAATTATAATTTTTATTCGTATAAAAGTTTGAATTTTTACTACAAGGTTAGACGATTTTTAAAATTTTTTTTTGCTGTTTTAGTTTTATGGAATGCCAAGGATTTTTATTCAACTCGATTTAATGTACTGGAAAATATATAATGTTATACATACATCGAGACATACATAGAAAATATTCTAAAACCTTGAAAAAATATATTAATTAACAATTAAATAATTTGCATTAATTATACAGTAACTATGTATATCTAGAAAATTCTAACATATGATAATTTTTAAACAAAATTATATTTCTTTTCTTTAAATTTGTCTTGTAAAATGGTGGCCCATTGAAAATGACCACCCTGTATTTAATTTTTTTTAAGATATATGATCAGAAACATCATCGAATTGTATGAATTAAGATTTTATTTAGTTTTTAATATAATAGAAAAGATATTACCGAGACCGAGTGTTTGAGACCATTCTTCTCAGGCTTTTTTCTTAGAACTACGACGTCCTAAACGATCAGGAAAAAATTTGATGTGGCCAGCACATTACCTTCCTTCAGTTCCGCATATATTTTGTACTAATTCCATACAAAAAATTCTTGCACAAGATTCCATATTTCACGTACATTACCTTCTGTCAGTTCTATGTATTCTGTGCAAATTCCATACAGAAAGTTTCAAGTATCTATGAGATTCTCCAGTAAAATTATAACAATTGCATTTGACACTGTGACACTGACGTCTGTCTTTCTTAATATAGTAGCGGTTTCCATGGTTATAGCATAGCTAGCTGCTTTACGAAATTTATTTTTTTTTATAATTTTCAAACTCTATAGGACGCGAGCAGACACGTGACTTGAGCAACCTTGAAGTGCTTGGAATCAGCTTTAACAAGACCATTTTTTTGACTTATTTAATTTTTGAACTGTTGAGAAGTTATTATTTTTAATTTCATGTGTTTTACTGCCTGAAAATTGTATAACATTAACATTTCAGCAGTTCAAAATCAAAATAAGTCAAAACATTGGTCTTGTCAAAGTGACATTGTTGTTGTCAAAATGATATGCGCATACAAATTAGCACACGTTTCTGCTCGCGCCCTATATCCATTGAATATGAAGTATAAAATGTAATCAAATCATACAGAGAATAAAATATTCTTTAATATTTATAATAACATTAAACATGGAAAAATGATATTTAACAGTGTTTCTTCAAGAAAAAATTGTTAAAATCTTCAAATGAGGGTACTTCCGGTTGACTAATTATAACCAAAATCTAATCATCTCTTTACATGGATGTAAAGAAAAGGAATACAAAAGAATTATAATAGTAAAACCTAGCATAACAATCCTATCTAAAAAATTTAATCGTAGTAGTCTCGATTTCCGGATTTACCGGAAGTAGGCGTTCGAAGTACTTTCCACCTAAATATCCAGCTTATTCCTGTTTTATCGACACTATTGTCAACAGCGAGCATCGTTTAAAATGTTGTAACTTAGTCGAATCAATATTTTGATAAACAAGCGTGTTATATCCGTCCTTATCGCGCGCCCTTCTTGTCATTGCTAATATATATATATATATATATATATATATATATATATATATATATATATATATATATATATATATATATATATGCCAACTTGTTAATCCATTAATGAATTCATGATACGGATGAACCGGACATCTCTAAAAATAAATTTTACATTGTGTTTTTGTAGAAACTTTTAGAATATATCAAATTTTTTTGTACTTAATTTGTGGTTTACTACAACCATTTGGTTTTTCAATGTTCAAGGCTAACTATAATACACCTACAGCTTTTTTAAAATTATTTACTTATTTATTATATTATATTGTAAACAATTTCTAACGAAACAAGATTATACCAGTTTATTTACAACTATTTTTATTAATAGATCAAATAGTTTTACTACTTTTTACTATGAATACGCATGACAATCTACTGACGAGTGATTGAAAAAATAGGGACAAATAGCTATTTTCTTATTAATTTTTGTTGCGAAAATATCGTAAATTTTTTACATTGATTTTTTACCTCCCGCTTGGTAAAGAAGGTATAGGGATCGTGCTAAAAATCGCATATCGAGATTTTGGTATATGACCACGTTTTAAGGTCCCTAGAATCCAATTTTAACATTTTCACGATGATGTCTGTGTGTATGTGTGTGTGGATCCTCCAACTCAAACACTATCATTCAGAAAATTTTGAAGTCTTTTATTTCGAACTTTTTCTTTATTGGAAAGAGCCCATAGATTTTGGTGAAAATCGGATAACCGGAAATGGCACTTTACTAAAAGCTCAAAATAGTTTTTCTTCAATAAATACCTCTAAATGTTATTTTCTCGAAATTTATATTATAATAAAGATTTTCTACAAGTTTGCATTAATACTTTTTCTATATATTTTATGGGTAAATTTATAAAATTATCTATAATATAAATCCCGAAGCCTACGCTTTCAACACAACTCCTTCGTTACACAGTTATTCAGATCTCAAATGTATGTAACTGACAGATAAATGTCACTATCAAAAACAATAGTTTAAATTAAAGTAAATGGCGGGAGGTATTGTGTTGGCCACACCAGATTTTTACCTACTCAATAACTAACTTTTCAATTTTCGTGTCCAAAACTTCTATAACAAGGGGAACAACATATTAGATTTTGGCTAAAATTAATAAACCCAGAACTGACACTTTACTTCAAGTTCAACAGATTTTCGTAAATATATATATATATATATATATATATATATATATATATATATATATATATATATATATATATATATATATATATATATATATATATATATATATATATATATATTATGATATACTCCAAAACTTGTCATATTTAGTATTTAAGACTTTTATATAAAGGAAAGCAACATATTATATTTTGGCTAAAATTGGTAAACCGGAAGTGATTCTTTATTTGAAGCTACTTTACAGGAAGCTTTAACAGATTTTCTTGAAAAAATATATTAAAACATTATCCAAAACTTCTCATATTTGGTATTTAGAACAGGTGTATAATTTGAAACATTAGATTTTGACTATACCTATATGATAAACCGGAAGTGGTACTTCATTTGGAGCTAATAACAGATTCTCGAGGAAAAACAATAAAATATAATCCAAAATTTGATATTACAGACTTTTCTATTTATTGGAACAACGAATTAGATTTTGTTTATAAACGATCTACCGGAAGTAATACTTTACTTAAAGTTCATTGCTATTTCAAACATGGAATTGACGGGAGGTCATGTATTGGCCACATCAGATTTTTAAAAATGAAATGATACATATATATTTATGTTTTCGGAATGTATTTAAAATTAGCTTTACAATAATGCCGAATACTTTTTTAAATGTATTAATTCACCATGAAATTTGTGCTTTCTTTGTTGATATGTATAGACGTCAAAAAATTAAAAAAATACTTATATTTAAATTTACTGTAATTTTATTATTTTAAGAATTCTAGACAGTTCGAAATAATCAAAAACAAATAATACATCACATAAGGGGCAAAATATATCCTTAAACGAAAAAGACAAGTATTTGGCATCGCTGTAAAGCAAATTTTAAATACTTTCCGAAAATATAAAAATATACTTATGTATCAATCAACGACGTTTTCTCTTCCGGCGAAACCGGAAGTGGAAATCATGATCTTTTTACCCCAAAAAGTGGAATTTATCTTCGCAGCAACTTTTTAATTTAAACTATACGTCTAAAATTATTAATAAAGAAAATAGCTATTTATCCCAATTTTTTCAATCACCCTGCATATTTATACCGTGAAGTATAGGCACTGAAAACTATAGTGGAAAATGCCACGAAGGCTAAGAAAGTTGGTAGTAATTGTTTTCTTAATTAAGTTTGTTAATAAAAAATTTCATTCAAGTGAAACATTAAAAAAATAAATCAAGTAAAAACAAATATTTAGAGGTTAAATTTATTATTTGAAATGAGAAATAAATAATGTAATTGTACTTTCACCCATCTCAAAATCACCTACTCGTATCAAAGCTTGACAAAAATAATATCCAATAATAATAAAAAATTCAATAATATATGTATGAAATAATTATTAATCAAATAATTTTTCAAGTACAAAATAAATAATTTTAGCGAATTTAGGATCTAGACTTGCCATGATTTCGAACATAGCGTCAAGCAGTCTCCCGGTAACAGCAAGTTTGTTCGTAGTTTTTTATTGTTTAGAAATACAGAGAAATGTTATTATTAATATGAGAATTGTATTGTAAAGGTTAGTGTCAGTGTTAGTCTATATATTGTAATATAAAAAATATTCCATGGGAACACTGTTTTTAAGTGAAAAAGTAGTTAAATAAATTCAGCATATAGGTGAGACACGTATTTACTTTTTGTATTTTATTTAAATTTTATGTAAATTACCGCAATTTAACATAATATATGCATTAATTTTTATTTTCAAATGAATTTTATATTCATTTATAATTATGTAATATACGTTGTTTTTTTATTAATTATTTTATTAAATTGTTTATTATCCACGCATATTTCCAATCAGCAATACTGAAATCTGTGTACAAAGCAGATTGGCACACCCAGCAATGGGTAACATGCCGTGATGATATATTTATTTATTTATTTACATGAGTAGTTTTGAAACTAGTTTTCAAATCAAACCCATATATTATAATTTTGGTTTGAGATAACTCAAAACCGTTTTGACACTACATGGCGTTTTCAAAACTAAAATATCTGATGTGGCCAGCACATTACCTTTCGTCAGTTCCATGTATTTTGTACAAATTTCGTACACAAAGTTCCTTGAAAAAGATTCTATTTTTTGTACATTAGCTGCCGGCAGTTATATGTGTTTTATACAAATTCCATACATCTTTCAATCAGAATTTTCTTAATATAGTAGCTGTTTCCATAGTTATAGCAGCATAGCTGGTTAATTTATGAAATTTAATTTATTTATAATTTTAACTCTATATCCATTTAATATGAAGTATAAAATGCAGTCAAATCGTATAGAGAATAAAATATTCTTTAATATTTATAAGAACATTAAATGCGAAAAAATGTTATTTATCATTGTTTTTTCAAGAAAAACTATTGAAATCTTCAAATGTGGGTACTTCCGGTAGATCAATTATAACCAAAATCTAATCAGCTTTTCATATGGATGTAACGAAGAGATATACGAAAGAATTATAATTTTTAGAATAGTAGTATTAGAGTTATCGCAAAGCAAACTTATCACATACACACACACACGCGTACGCGCGCACACACACACAAACACGCACAAGATCGCGCACTAACACACACACGCACGGACACACACACACGCGCACACGAACGCACTAACACACACACACACACGCGCACACGAACGCACTAAAACACACACACACGCACGCACGCACGCACCCACGCACGCACGCACGCACGCACGCACGCACGCACGCACGCACGCACGCACGCACGCACGCACGCACGCACGCACGCACGCACGCACGCACGCACGCACGCACGCACGCTCGCACCCACGCACGCACGCACGCACGCCTGCACGCACGCACGCACACACACACACACACGCACGCACGCACGCACGCACACACACACACACACACGCACGCACGCGCACACGAACGCACTAAAACACACACACACGCACGCACGCACCCACGCACGCACGCACGCACGCACGCACGCTCGCACCCACGCACACACGCACGCACGCCTGCACGCACGCACGCACACACACACACACACGCACGCACGCACGCACGCACGCACACACATACACGCACGCACGCGCACGCACGCACGCACGCACGCACGCACGCACACACACACACACACACATCATCATAAAAATAGTAAAATCGTATTCTAGGGACCCTAAAACGTGCTTATTGATTAAAAAACAATTTTTTGGCCAAAGACAATACCTTCATTACCTAAAGGTGACGGAAGGTAAAAAGTTTTTAAAATGGTTTGAGAACTGCATATACCTCAGTATGAATAATAATATAATTCTTGGAATTTCTTTTATATATTAATTTAAAAATATTTGTATTATAAATTTGACAAGTATACAATGTACATATAACAAATATATGTTAATTACTTCTAATTATTTTGTCAATATATACCATATATAAACTGAAAATATCTGGAATTCCATTACAAATTATTCTTCAAAATATTCTAATTCATCTATCACATATCCGACAATTATTGACAATTGTTAATTTTTTAATATACAGAATGTTAATGAATACGTGTTATAAATTTATAGGGTGTTAGGGGATGCAATTATTATTTTGTTTATTTTAACTTTTAGCATTGAATGGGCTACTTGCGTGCTATTTTTTTATTTAATATTTTTGTAGTGACGATAAAAATTTGCTACCCATATTTTTTCTTTTGGCAATATTTTCTTTAATTGGTCAGAAAAAAATTAATGAAATTTTAATATTTAAATTACCGCCATGTATGACGTAGAATTACGCCGAACCAATGAATGGCCGTAAAGCAATAACATCGGTACGTCCAATAAGAACGGCATGTGCGGGTAATTTAAACATGACAGATCATCTTTTTGACGTTTGAATAATAGTTTGGAGGTTAATATTTTCGTTTGTCATTTTAATCTTGTACGAGTATATATATATATATATATATATATATATATATATATATATATATATATATATATATATATATATATATATATATATATATATATAGTGGCTTAAACACCCCCAAGGGGTTGCGCCGCTTCTTTGGAAGCTCCTTTTCTGGGGTGGATCAGTCCCTATTTCCTCTCTCTCAAACTTTTTCGCTTATGCTTCTCCAAATATAAGCTAAGTTAAAATCCTGCTTAACAAATCGAAATACGTGTTAAAAGTAACAGAAACCACGCAAATTGTAAATAATAAAGAAGAGAGACAGTGACAGAAAAATGAACTAATGTCAAAATCAAATTAAAACTCGCACTCGCTCGCCATCTACAGGTTACATTCTTAAATATGCATCCCTTTCTCCAGTTCAAAATAATGACGTCAAAGAAAATCTTCTTTCTTAGTTTATTAAAAAACAAATATTTTTTATAAAATAAAATTTATATTTTTACATACGTTTTCAACTTTACTTTCGGTATTTAGTGATAGATATCAGATTTTCGATACCACGCAAGTAGCCTATTGCAGACGCATTGTAAATGAGCATACTAGTTACGATTACTTTATGATATTAATGTACGGCACTACAAGAAATTCAAACAAATCCTATAGCGTTTTCGAACGAATATATCAAAATATACTCCGAATTATTTTAAAACGATATGTCACAGCTCACTAAAATTAAGGTAGATAATTACTCTTTTAAGAGCCTGTAGCTTGATAACGGTGCGTTTGGGGACATAAGTTTATTAGTAAAAGTTTATTTCGCATCCCCTACAATACCCTATAAATATGTAACACGTATTCATTAACACCCTGTATTTGAATTATTTGGCAACATATTGGAGTTTCCGGTAGCCGGAGGTGTGTTCCGGTTTCCGGTAACTGTCGCGTTAAGTTAGTTACATTTGCGGGCGGCCTTGAGCTAAATAATGTGAAAAATACGAAGTAACAGGTTTACTTCAATGTCATTTCCTCATGTACATATGTACTTACATATATCATATAATTAATATGATATTGAAATGTAATATTTCTAGTTATTGCAGTAGAAAAGGTTTTTATAATAACAAAATCTTAAGATGGTTCTATCATGATAGTTTCGCTAAGTAAAAGAATTTATAAAAATAGATATTCCAAATTTTTAATAGTTTAGGACTGTTATTAAAAGATTTAATTATACAGATGGGGCCTAAGAATTTCCGTTTTTGAAGGCAAATAAAATAAAAACTATTGATGATAGACATTTATTTTTGGATAATGATCGAACATAATTTAAAAGTTTAAATCATACAGTTTTAAACAAAACATCTTGAAGGTGTTGGCCACCGTTACTAACGTATAGTCCAATACAGTTTTGAGAAAATTTTTAGATACTTTTTTAAAACTCATTAATTTTTAAACTAAGTATTACAACAATTAACAATACTAGGGGACTACAGTGCAATTGATTTAAGAAAAAATATTGAAACTATGCTTAATAATAAATATTAATAAAGAAATAAAACGATATAATTGAAATACTTCGGACATAAGGGGATTTTTGTTATAGCAGCTCGTCACTCATATGAAATCCATATATATTATTTTGATTGGCGACTCAAAGACGGCCTATAAATATATAACGAATACCCAGTTAGGGGCGGAACCTACCACCAATGGAAGTAGAGAAATTCAAATAGCGGAGGCGTGGCTATCAGTCCAATAGTGCAATTCTCAAACAGTTTTTATTTTAATATAAATATTTTGCATTGAACATAATAATTTAAATACATTTCCAGTTATAAAGCATGTAGACTTGTACAGTATAATAATATTCATTTCTTTTTTATAAATATAATTTAGAAATAGCATATATTTCAAGAATATTTAGGTCCACGAAGAAAATAGTTTGATATAAAAACTTATATTCGTGACGTCACATCTATATTTTCAAATTTCGGAGTACTATAACTCGCTTATTAATAAGAATTTTTTCACCGGATTTTCACCGACAGTCTTAGTTTTACTTATACGTTCAGATGAAATTGTATTTAAAAAATGGTGGAATCCCCTATTATAACAATTAATATTAAACATTTAAATTATTGATATTGGACCATTATCTTCAATGGCCCTTAATTTTCTTCTGACTTGCCCTATCATCCTCTGGACAACTTCTGGATCGATTTCTCCAATCTTTTGGTAAATGCGACGTCGTAATTGTTCTTCATTTGCAGCTTCCCATCCCTTGTCGTACACTTTTTTGATCTATATTGACCAAAATTCTTCTATTGGTCGAGTTTGAGGTACATTGGAAGGATTGTCCAATTTCGGAACAAAGTCTACGTTGTTTTCGTTATACCAGTCTCTAGTTATACTGGCGTAATGGCATGAAGCAATTTAGAGAGGCATCTTTGAATATAAAGTTGTGCAGTTAAGGCTTCTTCTCGAACACGACCAATATACGGCTGCGAGATATATTCGGCTTCAGAAATGGCACACCATACTATAATTTTATCCTCAAATTTAGATTTACCTTTGAACTTAACATTGTCTGGTTTGTTTTCCATGTCATTAGTATAAAAACCATCGTTTCCTTTCATCTCTGAATGGTACAGAGTAAAATATTTCTCGTCATCCATTACAATAAGTTTATTGAGAAAATGAATGCGCCTTAACGCACGACAACATCTAGGGATTCTTTCTAATTGGGCCACGGTATATTTTGGTGCTTTTCTTCTTTTTCGATACACTACGTCATTTCGAGAATCTAAAAACAGTGGTCTTTGAAACATCGAATCTTCTGGCTACAGTTCGTTGTGACACTCCAACTTTGTGTTTAACGCAATTAATCTTTGTTCTCTCATGTGGCTCAAAATTTTTGGTCGACTTTTGGGCAAATTAACACAGGGTATACCTTCTTCACAATCTTTTATTGCCCGATAAATTGTTGCCACAGAGATATTGTGCTCGCGATAAACTGCAACAATATCACACTTAGGCATTCGCCCAACAAGATTGTAAATTCCTTTACGAATATCTAGCTTATATGACATTTTGCTGCATCAAATCGAAAAAACTAAACCGTCAAAATGAAAACAAGTTAATTGTGCTGCTTCAGCTGAAGAATCTTATTCGGCAGAAATAGTGTGTTCAAAAAAATTCCTAACTCGGAGTAGGTTATGAACAGAGAAACGTGTGTCTGATCTTTATTTAATTCAAAAGTCAAGTTGTCAAAATTGATTTTTAAATGTAATTTTAAAGATAAAAGACAATAAAGAACGATACAGTATATTGACATTCGCCGTTTTCTAATGTTTCCATTTCTAAAATAAGATACGGGAAGAAAAGCTTTGATTCCTTTACAAAGCATTTTTGACAATATCTTATGTCAAATTGACATTTAATAAATTGACATACGTTTCTTTACACACAGCCTACTCCGAGTTAGGAATTTTTTTGAACACTCTGTAGTAAGAATGTTGAAACGTGTAGAGAGGGGTTTAAGAAATCAGTGCTTAGAGAACGGTAATCAACACTTTCAAGACGTTTTGTTTAAAAGCGAATGATTTAAAATTTGAAATTATGTTCTTTCATTATCCAAAAATAAATACTTTTTATTTTTTCGCCTTCAAAAATGTTTTTATGCTCCACCATGTAACAACTGTTTTAATAAATGTGATAATTCCGTCGATTTTTTTTAATTATCGAAGAGAAATCCTACATAAGTACGACTATAAACATATGATGTGTTATATAATTTTAATATACATAGTAAGGCAATGTATAATAAAATAAATAAGCGTACAATTTTCCCAGTAAAACATATTTATAACAATAATAATCATAAATAATTTTTATATTACTTTACGTGAGGTTACAAAAGTAATTTTACTTCAAGTTAATTAGCTATGAATTGTAACCAATCTGTGTAACAGTCAGTAACATAAATAAAAATGAAAGTAATACAGGTATTACTTAAGTTTTTAGACAGACAAAATCTATGCAATCGTTACAAGAAGTAGGTATCATGATTACATATGATTTTTACGTCTATCTTTTACATATGAATCACATAGCTGACCACAAATTTGCAGTTTTTTCTACCTATAATTAAAATCTGTTTTTATTACGAAACAGGAAATTTCAATTACGAGTATAAAGTAACTACATATGTATCTTAATTTTATAATTTCTAATAAAAGTTACAAATCAAAATAATGTTCAACATTTATTTATTTTTATTTAAATTTATGAAACTTTAAACTGAAAACGATTTGTAGTTTTAGAAAGTATTTATTGTTATTCGTTAAGACGTAATAATTTTTTAATATTCTATGGCGTAGCTGATGTTGTTCTCAAATAATGATGGTAAAAAGTCGAGTCACATAAATCGATTTTTTTTAAAAATATATAGTATAATAATAACATAGTATAAAGGTATTGAAGTTCTGTTTTTACCTTCCGTCACCTTTAGGTAAGGAAGGTATTGTCTTTGGTCAAAAAATTCGGTGGTGAGTTTTTGATGAATAAGCACGTTTTAGGGTCCCTAGAATACGATTTTACTATTTTTACGATGATGTCTGTATGTGTGGGTGTGTGTGTGTGTATGTATGTGTGTGTGTGTGTGTGTGTGTGTGTGTGTGTGTGTGTGTGTGTGTGTGTCTGTGTGTGACAAAATTTTCTAATGCGATAACTCTAATACTACAATTCCAAAAATTATAATTCTTTCGTATTCCTCTTCGTTACATCCATGTAGAGCTGATTCGATTTTGGTTATAATTGGTCAACCGGAAGTACCTTCATTTGAAGATTTTAACAGTTTTTCTTGAAAAAACGGTGTTAAATATCATTTTTGCACATTTAATGTTATTATAAATATTAAAGAATTATTTATTCTCTATACGATTTTAATGCATTTTATACTTCATATTAAATGGACATAGAGTTAAAAAATTATAAAGAAATTAAATATATATATTAGTCAGCTTTGCTATAACTTTGGAAACAGCTGCTACATTAAGAAAATTCTGATTGAAAGGTGTCAGTGTCAAGTGCAGTTGACAGTATGTTTATGTTATAATTTTACTGGAAATATAGGATCTTTTGTTAGAAACTTTCTGTATGGAATTAGTATAAAATACATACAACTGCCTTAAGGTAATGTACAAGAAATATAATCTTTTGCAAAGAACTTTATATATGACATTTATATAAAATACATAGAACTGACGGAAGGTAATGTGCTGGCCACATCAGATTTTTATTATTATTTTTATTATTAATCTAACTCATCAGGCATGGCATCGTAAATTCAAATATTTGGTTAGATTCTGAATTTCGAAAAGGCGATAATAGAAGGCATAAAGGTACTAAGAATTTTTGAACTTCATTACAGTTTTAAGAGCATTTTGTTCTCCTGTTCTAAAATCTGAAGCGAAAATTGAAATAAATTGTTCCTGTACTATACTTCAATTCACGTAAGAAAATAGTGATGGGAAGATAGGTGCAGTTTAATTTTGTTTTTTTGATTGGATAATACCCCGATATTATACAATCAAACAATAAAATCAAATTGCACCTATCTTCGCATCACTATTTTCTTACGTGAAATGAAGTATAGAACTATT
>OY720462.1:39707044-39764544 GCA_963082715.1 Harpalus rubripes | reverse complement strand
AATGGCAGAAATTAGGTATGAAAAGGTCGAAAATCACTCCAAAAGTAGCGATACCCTTCGAATTAAGATAGATAAATTAACAAATATTTGACGTTTTATTTGTTAAGTTAGGTTAATATACACTTACTGATAATATACTTGTTACTATGGTTATTTGAAAAAAACTAATGTATAACATTAGTCACTCCGTGAGAGAATATTTTAGAAGTCACGGAGGAATTATTACTGAGTTTTGTGTTTTTTTAAATATAAATAAAAAGCATTTTTACAAAATTATTTTATTATTGAAATAATTTAACATTATGAAACTTATTTATTTAAATTAATATTAACATTTATGCTAAAATAGGTTACTTATCTTTACACAATGATAGCTATTATGTACGGCTGATGAAACTAAAAGGAGAAACGAGTTAGTGGTTACTTGCTTCAGAATTAAATTCAAACATGCTGCTTGTGCTTCTAAGTGAATACGTTTTAAAGGAAGGTCCTCATTTTTTCATAATAGGGGATTACAGCTCAATCGAATTAAGAGAAATTAGTAAAAAATAGTGAAAGTAGATGCTTAATAATGAATATTAATAAAGAAATAAAATTATATAATTGAAATACTTCGGAAATAAGGGTGTTTTTATTTTAGCATCTCGTCACTCATATGAAATCTATACATATAATTTTGATTGGCGACTCAAAGATCACCTATAAATATATAACGAATACCGAGTTAGGGGGTGGAGTCTACTACCAATGGAAGTAGACAAATTCAAATAGCGGACACGTGGCTACCAGTCCAGTACTGCAATTTTCAAACAGTTTTTAATTGAATATAAATTTCTTGCATTAAACTTAATAATTTTGATACACTTGCAATTATAAAGCATGTAGACTTGTACAGTGTTACAATATTAATTTGTTTTTATAAATATAATTTAAAAATAGCATACAATTCAAGAACATTTTAGATCCACAAAGAAAACAGTTTTATATAAAAACCTATATACGTGACGCCACATCTATATTTTCAAACTTCGGGGGACCATAACTCGCTTATTAATAGTAATTTTTTCACCGGATTTTCACCAATGGTCTTAGTTTTACTTATACTTTTAATGAAATTATTTTTAAAAAATCTGATGTGGCCAGCACATTACCTTCCGTCAGTTCTATGTATTTTTGTACAAATTTCATACGGAAAGTTCCTTGCTAAATTAAATATTCTATTTCTTGTACATTACCTTCCGGCAGTTGCATGTATTTTATGCAAATTTCATACAGAAAATTATTATTTTGTGCCGTTTTCTATATACAGTGTAATGTATCTGCAGAAATAAAAGATTTATTATTATTATTTCTTGTACATTACCTTAAAGCAGTTGTATGTATTTTATACAAATTCCATATAGAAAGCAAAAGATCCTATATTTCCAGTAAAAATTATAAGACAAACACACTATGTCAATTTCACTTGACACTGACATCTTTCAATCAGAATTTTCTTAATATAGTAGCTGTTTCCATAGCTATGGCTACTTTATGAAATTTAATTTCTTTATAATTTTTTAACTCTATATCCATTTAATATTAAGTATAAAATATTCTTTAATATTTAAATAACATCAAATGTGAAGAAAATATATTTAACATAGTTTTTTCAAGAAAAACTGTTAAAATCTTCAAATGATAGTACTTCCGGTTGACCAATTGTAACCAAAATCTAATCAGCTCTTCATATGGATGTAACGAAGAAGTATACGAAAGAATTATAATTTTTGTAACTGTAGTATTAGATTAAAGTTATCGTAGACGAAAATTTTGTTACACACACACACACACACACGCACACACACACACACACACACACACACACACACACACACACATCCACATACACACACACACACACATCGACACACACACACGCGCACACACACACACACACACACACACACACACACACACACGCACACACACACGCACGCACGCACGCACGCACGCACGCACGCACATACAAACATCATCGTAAAAATAGTAAATTCGTATTCTAGGGACCCTAAAACGTGCTTATTGATTAAAAACTCATCGAATTTTTTGACCAAAGACAATACCTTCCTTACACCTAAAGGTGACGGAAGGTAAAAATGATGGAATCCCTTATTTTCAATAACAATATAATAAAACCATAATAACCATTCAATGGCTACTTTGTAATTTAAAATACTACATCAATTGACTTGTCAGTGACAAACGATGAATGAAAACATAATTTAAGAAGTTCACTAAAGAAAGTTAGCCACGTAGCTAATATGATACATTCCACACTCATAAAATAAATAACTATTAATTAAATGTCAATTTTACACGAGATATTGCCAAAAATGTTATTTAAAGAAATCAAAGTTTCTTTTCTTGGAACTTATTTTAGAAATTGAAATAAATTAAAAATGGCATCCGTACATACATACATATTTGTTATAACAGTACTTTATTATAAGAATACTCACGAATATTCACGTAAAGTGTAAATGGTATTTTAATGATTACAAAATTAGTAAACCTAATTATTATAATAGTAAGTTTGGCCTTGTCAATAGAAACTCATAGATAATGTATTTCTTTTTACAATTTTGAAATACTATAAAATGCAAATCAAATTGTAAATTTTTACACATTAATAATTAATATTCATTTTAAATACTATACCAGATACATACATACACATATCGGATGTGTTTTTTTTGTCAATGTGTACATAGGAGATTAACATTAGAAATCAGTTTTTTGCGGATTGTTGCCCCTCCTTTTACTTAGAACAATGGTTTTGGTATCAATAGAAAGATGCAAAATATGTGCATCAAATGAGACCAAATTATGTAATATTAATCCCTAAATTTATTCATTTTCGTATTAATAGCAATAGATGTGGCATTGTGATATTTTGTGTTTTCTTTTTATTTTTTACACCAAATTAGAATATGCTTAAGAAAAATTATAGCTATTAACATATTGTTATGAGTATCATAACTGCCGTAGATGTCGGTTTGAAATCCGAGCTTTCAGAGCGAGGATTTTAAGTCATCTAAAGCTTGTTATGGTTCAAAACATCCGTGGTTTGTTCAATTGTTTATCGATTTCAGAAAATTACCGATATCTATGTACAAAGCAGATGGCACACCCAGCAATGGGTAATAAGCCGTGATGATATATATATATATATATATATATATATATATATATATATATATATATATATATATATATATATTTATATTTAAAAGCACTATTAATAAATATATTTGTTTGAGAATGTTATGATAAAGATGACAAATATTAAAATTATGTGCCTTATTCTTTGTTTATTATTTTAAAATAAAATAAACCGTGTTAATAACGATACACTAACATTATCTGTATGAATTAATCAAGAGCATTCTACTTTCATTTCTTTTTATTTTCATTTTGTAGACTGTTGTTGACATGTCAGTATGGTAATAATATATTACCGTACAAATTCAGTTATTACCTAGTTACCAGCCTACTTGTGTACATATAAACATAGACTTAATTTCCTGAAACCGGTAAAATTAATAAAATTATAATAATATTTTGACTTTATGTATCAATTTTATTTGTGTTGTATAATATTCGATCATTATCAATTTTAATGATAAATATTTATGGTTTATTCCAATCATTATAACGACTACAAATATTGATAACGATTTTCCACCAGTTTTCCAAATTAATGTATCAATATTTTGAAAATATTTGTCTGTATTCATAGAGCAATATTTTATTAATAGCTATTAACACCTAGGAATGTTATGTATATCATAACTGCCGAAGTTGTCGGTTTGAAATCCGAGCTCGTAAAGCGAGGATTTTAAGACATCTAAGGCTTGTTATAATTAATAACATCCGTGGTTTGTTCAATAGTTTATCGGTTTCAGAAAATTAAGACATTATTGATAAATACCATTTTTTGAAATTTTCTCATTAATGCTACTTTTAGATTGCTATGGTTAACAGGACAATTATGTTGACATATGTCAATATGACAAATATTTAAATTATGTGCTTTGTTCCATATGCTAACGTTATCTGTATGTATTAATAAAAAACATTATATTTTCATTTTATTTTCATTTTGTAGACCGTTGTTGATACTATATAATATTACCATACAGATACAGTTATTACTTAGTTACCAGCCTACTTTTGTACATGTAAACAATGGAATAATATCCTGAAACCGGTAAATATAATTTAAATGATATCCACAACTATTTTTGTAAAAAAAATATAGCAATCTGTATTTTTAGAAAGTCGTAATAATAATCGTTGTACGTTAAAGTGGTCCTGTCATGCCATTCTTATACAAAAGTTTCTTTAAATAAAAGAATTTATAAAAATAGATATTTTAAAGTTTTAAAAATTTGGTAATTGGACTTTTTTTACTACGAAAAAATTTTCCTTGTGACACTATTCCTATATTTCCATTATATTTTCGCTCTATATTGGTTTCAAATATCTCAGCACAGGGCTAGTTTTTTTTTAAAATTTCCGTATATGTGTAATAATTCATGAAAAATAACAATTAAATTTCATTAAAAACTGTCGATACAATCACCTTAAATGAAATCCAAAACTATTTTTGTAAAAATAATTATGAAACTGTTTTTTTAAAAAGTCTTAATAATAATTATGGAGTCACAAATTTTAAAATTATCACTTACCTTAAATCTAGGTACACTCCCAAATAATTATGATTCTACATTCACTCACAAAACTTTAACTATTAAAATTATCTATATATCTATACGGATGCAATGGTCACTCTACACCTGTTAAGAGAGTGTCCAGATATTATACCTATAGCACCAAGTTCCGAAAAAGTGGGGGTACCTTGATACCTTGAATGCTTGAATCAAGGTTGTGTTTGTATACTTGAAACTTTGGCGAACTTAAGGAAAAGAGCCAAAAAATTTATCAGAATATATGATTCGTATAGAAAATATATTTAGGTGTATGACGGCTTAGACACGGCCACTCATAACTGAAAAAGAGAGGGCATGATTGCGCTGTAAAATTAAGTGTATTTCATAGCATAATTACATTAATATAGTAATCAATTCATTTTATTTTCTATGACTATATTGACTAGATATATTTTCAACAAATTATAAAATTTACAAAAATGATTAGAAATTTCTATGCAATTCTTTCAGCTAATTAAAACTTAAAAAAATCTGATGTGGCCAGTATATTACCTTCCGTCAATTCTATGTATTTTGTACAAATTTCATACAGAGCGTTCCTTGCAAAAGATTCTATTTCATGTACATTACCTTCTGGCTGTTGTATGTATTTTATACAATTTCCATACAGAAAGTTTCTAGCAAAAGATCATATATTTTCAGTAAAATTATAACACAAACATACTATGTCAATTGCACTTGACACTGACATCTTTCAATCATAAATAAAAATATCACTGCATATTACCCATTGCTGGGTGTACCAATCTGCTTTGTTCGCAGATATCGGTAATGATGATGACATATTTGTATCGTGCGGGCGTTTACCAGGCGTCACCTCACGGGCACTCATTGCTGGCGTGGAGAGTGCACCACAGGGGTCAATTTTGTGCCATTAATTCGAAATATTTGGCGTCGGTCGGGATCGAACCCGGTTCCTTAGATTCGCGACCACACATTCAGGCACGTGACCACGAGACCGCATCTTTCTTTCAATCATAATTTTCGTAATATAGTAGCTGTTTCCATAATTATAGCATAACTGGCTAATTTATGAAATTAAATTTCTTTATATTTTTTAACTCTATATCCATTTAATATGAAGTATAAAATGCAGTCAAATTGTATACAAAATAAAATATTCTTTAATATTTATAATAATGTTAAATGTGAAAAAATTATATTTAACATTGTTTTTTCAAGAAAAACTGTTAAAATCTTCAAATGTGGGTACTTCCGGTTGACCAATTATAACCAAAATCTAATCAGGTCTTCATATGGATATAACGAAGAGATATACGAAAGAATTATAATTTTTGAAATTGTAGTATTAGAGTTATCGCAAGGCAAATTTTTGTCACACACATACACATACACACGCACACACATCATCGTAAAAATAGTAAAATCGTATTCTAGGGGCCCTAAAACGTGCATATTGATTGAAAACTCAACACCAAATTTTTTGACCAAAGACAATACCTTCCTTACCTAAAGGTGATGGAACGTAAAAAAATCTGTGGACCAAATGTCGGGTGATAAGAGTTAGCCTGGTATTTTAAGGGCCATTTTCTAGTCCAGATTTAGTTTCTGCCTTTACTTTCGGCACAATGAAAAATAACTTCGTAAAAATTCAATGCGTACAGTAAAACCGACGTTGCAAGGCATATAGAACAAGGAAAATGTGCTGGGTTTAGAGATACAATGCCAAATAGAATTAAAACTGGTATTACTAATAAAGGCGATGTAACCCAATATTAAATGCCGAAAAAATAAAATTTAAGTTTAAAATCTATATTTTAAACTAGTCGAACGAAATTTATAGAAATTTCTAACCATTTATATATTTATAATTTGTTGAAAATGAAAAACGGCCGAACTATTATGAGTTTGAACTCGTAGTCTAAAAATGAATCAAGCTTGCATAAGCGTAGGTATTAAAAGATAGGTGACCGACATAATATATCGAAATTCGAATTAACAATTCAAATATTCTAAAATTCATTCCTTGAAGGTGAGGTTATTTAAATAAAAGAAATAAAGTTTTATGAACTGGTTCAAATTTTTAACCATGAAGGATATTGCAGAATAACCAACAAGGTAAATCATTACATATACATACACATATTAAAATTATTGAACGATATTAATCATTATTTACTTAGAATTAGAAATATTTGAAATTTGACTAAAATTTTGTAATGCATTACGTATGGTAATATCCTGTGGAAATGTCAATTGAGAAATATATTTAACAATAAAATTTTAATTTTTATATTGTATTATTTTCTCATTACAAATAGTATAGTATATCGTTATTTTGATATATTATGCATTCATATACTTGATGGATTCCGTTTTTCAAAAAGGCGAGAGCAAAACGTTTGATAGTAGTTAATAATGGGGTACTATAACCATAGTCAAATTTTAACTATCTTAGATAAAAATGCGTTAATATACGTAAATTAATGAGTAGGTACTAGTGAAAGAATTTTGTTTAAATATTAATTAGTTCGCAAATTACAACTGATTAAAGTCGATTAATATTTGGGATGTCATATCATGTCTGCAATTTGATTGGTTGCCTGATTTTAAATAGAGGCTCGTGCGCCTGTATTGCCCGCCTACCGTAAAACCATTAATGAACTAAAACTAGCGCCGTCCGCCGTCATAGTTTGTATTACAATAACATATGGTCCCAAAGTTTTGAGAAAATTTTTAGATACTATGATTAGTTTTTTAAACTTTTTTACTTTTTAAACTAATTAATACAACAATTAACAATAAGTATAACAATTAATATATAACATTTAAGTTATTGATAATGGACCATTATCTTCAATGTCCCTTAATTTTCTTCTGACTTGCCTCATCATCCTCTGGACAACATCTGGATCGATTTCTCGAATATTTTGGTAAATACGACGTTGTAATTGTTCTTCATTTGCAGTTTCCCATTCCTTGTCGTACACTTTTCTGGTCAATATTGAGCAAAATTCTTCTATTGGTCGAGTTTGAGGTACATTGAGAGGACTGTCAAATTTCGGAACAAAGTCTAAGTTGTTTTCGTTATACCAGTCTCTAGTTATTCTGGCGTAATGGCATGAAGCTAGATCAGGCCAAAACATTATATCATCATTGGCGTGATGTGTATTTAAAAATTGAAGCAATTTAGAGAGGCAGTTCAGGCTTCTCCTCGAACAGGACCAATGTACAGCTACGAGATATACCCGGCTTCAGAAATGGCACAACATACTAAAATTTTATCCTCAAATTTAGATTTACCTTTGAACTTGACATTGTCTGGTGTGTTTTCCATGTCATTGGTATAAAAACCATCGTCTCGAATGAGACAGAATAAAATATTTCTCGTCATCTATTACAATAAGTTTATTGAGAAAATGAATGCGCCTGAACGCCCGACAACATCTAGGGATTCTTTCTAATTGGGCCACGGTATATTTTGGTGCTTTTCTTCTTTTTCGAAACACTACGTCATTTCGAGAATCTAAAAACAGTGGTCTTCGAAACATCGAATCTTCTAGCTACAGTTCGTTGTGACACTCCAACTTTGTCTTTAACGGCTACAATTAACCTTTGTTCTCTCATGTGGCTCAAAATTTTTGGTCGAACTTTTTTGGGCAAATTAACACAAGGTATACCTTCTCACAATCTTTTATTGTCCGCTAAATTGTTGTCACAGAGATATTGTGCTCGCGATAACCTGCAATAATATCACACTTAGGCATTCGCCCAACAAGATTGTAAATTCCTTTACGAATATCTAGCTTATATGACATTTTGCTGCATTAAATCAAAAAAAAACTAAACTGTTAAAATGAATGGCATAAAGCAATTTAGAGAGGCATCTTTGAATATAAAGTTGTGCAGTTAAGGCTTCTCCTCGAACACGACCAACGTATGTCTGCGAGATATATCCGGCTTCAGAAATGGCACACCATACTATAATTTTATCCTCAAATTTAGATTTACTTTTGAACTTGACATTGTCTGGTGTGTTTTATATGTTATTAGTATAAAAACCATAGTTTCCTTTCATCTCTGAATGTTGCGTTTACATTAACTTAGTTTATTTTGTATTTACAGAAAAAAATTCGTATAGGACGACATTGACGTAAATTTGTAGCATATTAAATCATTTTACATATAGAATACAAATATAATTTATTACGTACACATTATTCTTGAAAATTGTGTATTTACATTTTTCCAAATTAAAAATAAACGTGAAGAAAATATTAATAAAATCGTCACACTATTTTATATTGGAAAATGACATTGCATATTTGATTTAAAAAAATGTATTTACACTTTGTCACGTATTTTTTGTAATGGGATGTTGTAAAACACATCAAATACGAAATACATTTCAAAAGAGGATATTAAAAAAGTAGGAATAGGAAATTACCTTTACCTAGGATCATAGACCACAAGTTTGTACATTGTTGTTAGTATTCATAAACGCATACTAAAACCTCAATCATTTTAACCACACTACTAAATAATTGGTCATTCGTGCGTCATACGATTCTTTAATTTCCTCAATATATTTAATTGTGGATTAATGCAAAAACAATCAATGCCTATCTCTAAAATTTATGAGTTCGTATATATACAGGGTGTTTCATACCACCTATCCCAGGCTTTTTTTAAAACTACGAACTACGACGTTCTAGAGTTTTAAGAAAAAACTAGCTTAACATAAACCTATCTACCCGTGTGGTGCACTCTCCACGCCAGCAATGAGTGCCCGTGAGGTGACGCCTGGTAAACGTCCGCACGGTACAAATATGTCATCATCATTACCGATATCTGCGAACAAAGCAGATTGGCACACCCAGCAATGGGTAATATGCCATGATGATATATTTATTTATTTATTTTATTTATTTGAAGAATTTACTAGTAGTAGTTTCCAATTTTGTAATTAAAAAATCAGATGTGGACACCACACGACTTCCTTGTACACAAGACCAATATGAAGTATAGACCCAAGTATAAAATTACACGTATTTGACGTAATTTGACATTAGCATCTATTTTTTTATTTTTTTGTTATTTTTTGTCAATCCATAGCAAGCTTCATTACAAAAACCAAAAATTATATAAGCTTTAAATATACATATCTCGCTTATACAAAGGGCTAATTTAATAATACTTGATGTGCTAGATACAGAATTTAATTCTCTAAAAATTTTATTTGAAGCATTTATTTCTAAAATCAAAATGAAACCATTTTATTGAAGAAAAACTGTTAATAACTTCAGGTAATACTTCCGGTTAGCCTGTTTTAACCAAAATCCACTATGTTATTCCAATTGACATAAAAGTCTTATATACCAAATTTTAAAAGTGTTAGATTATATTTTAAGATAGTTTTTATTAAAATCTATTATAGGCTTCAAATAAAGTACCATTTCTAGAAATTATGTAATGACCAAAAAGGGAGGTGCACAACTAGATGTTATAGCAGTCCTAAATACAAAATTTCAACTTTCTACGGCTTACCGTTTTTGAGTTATGCGAGATACATACGCACGTACGTACGTACGTACGTACGTACAGACGTCACGACGAAATTAGTCAAAATGGATTCAGGGATGGTCAAAATGGATATTTCCGTTGAAATCTCAAAACCGAAATTTTTCGCGATTACAATACTTCCTTTACTTCGTACAAGGAAGTAAAAAGGCCTGGGATGGGTGGTCTGATGTTTGGTCTGAATATTTAAAAAAATATATTTAATTTTCCTTTTCCACGTATGATGATATATACTTTTGTAATAATAAATCCGTATGATTTTTTATCTTTTTACCTCTAGTATAAGGAAAATTGTAAGAATATAGGAGTGAGTCAATGACCACATACTACAAAAAAATTGGGCTTCCCAGACGAACAACATGCCTTTCGACTGGCTGTAAAGTTACAAGCCTGCGTGCCGAATAATTTACGTTTTATACAGGGTGGGGCCTAGAAACTTTCTATTTTTGAAAGCGAAAAAATAAAAATCTGGTGTGGCCAACACAAACCTCCCGCTATTTAATTTTTATTAATTTAAATATACATTCTTACATATTTAAATATTGCGGAAACTGTATTAAGATCCATTCTATATAACTATGGTTCTATTTACTATTTTCTTTTTAAAACGTTACTATTATTAATTTCAAATGATTAGTTCTTTGACAGTGACATTTATCTGTCAGTTACATACATTTGAGATATGAACTGTGTAACCAAGGAGTTTTGCTTGTTTAAAGCGTAGGCTCCGGGATTAAAATCATAAATAATTTGATAATCTTATAAATTTATCCATAAAGTATATAGAAAAAGTATTTACGCAAATCTGTAGAAAGTTTAATAATCTTTAATTTTTATAATGACACAAATCTCGAAAAATAACATTTACAGTATTTTTCGGAGAAAAACTATTTTGGGTTTCAAGTAAAGTGTCATTTCCGGTTATCAGATTTACACCAAAATCTAATGGTTTCTTTTTGTATTAGAATAAGGTATAAATACAAGGTTTAAAATTTTTCTGAATTATAGTATTTGGGTTAGAGCGTAAACAGGATCCACACACATACACACACACACACACACACACACACACACAAACACACGCACACGCTCACACACGCACACGCACACGCCCACGCACACGCACCTATATATATATATATATATATATATATATATATATATATATATATATATATATATATATAATCGTGAAAATGTTAAAATTGGTTCTAGGGACCTTAAAACCTAGTCATTTACCAAAATCTCGATAAGCGATTTTTAGCACAATTCCTATACCTCCTTTACCAAGAGTAGCGGGAGGTAAAGAGTCTTAATAATAATTATTGTTTATCGGTAAGCCGTAATAATTTTTAAATATCCGGCTCCGGGATTAAAATTAGAGATAATTTTATAAACTTATCTATAAAGTATATAGAAAAAGTATTTATGCATATCTGTAGAAAATTTAATAATCTTTAATTTTTATAATAACACAAATCTTGAAAAAATAATACTTGAAGGTATTTTTCGAAGAAAATCTATTTTGAGCTTCAAGTAAAGTGCCATTTCTGGTTCTCTGATATACACCAAAATCTAATGACCTTTTCCCATATTAATTAAAGTAGAAATACACGGTTTAAAATTTTTCTGAATTATAGTATTTGTGTTAGAGTGGAGGATCCACACACACACACACACACACACACACACACACGCACGCACACGCACACGCACACCCACACACACGCACACGCACACGCACACGCACACGCACACGCACACGCACATCCACACACACACATACATACACACACACATACACACACATACACATACACACAAACACACACACACACACGCACACACACACACACACACACACACACACACACACACACACACACACACACACACACACACACACACACACGCACACGCACCTATACCTGCCTTACCAAGGGTAGCGGGAGGTAAAAAGTATTGCTAAAGATAATATTTATTTTTGGATAATAATAATTTCAAGGTTTAAATCATGCAGTTGTAAACAAAGCATCTTGAAGGTGGTGGCCACCGTTCTCTATACATACAAAATGTATTAGTATTTTTGAAAGCGTTTACCAGGCGTCACCTCACACCTTTTTAAAGCTGTAGAGAAGAGTGCACCACACGGCTTTCATAACTGTTGTGGAGAGAGTATTATAGAACCAACAAATACCATATTTTAGAAATAAATATGTGGTATAAATTACTTTAATTAATTAAAATAAATTTTATTCGTTTCAGATAGAATTCCTGTGGTTGCGAGCCGTGTTCCCAGGAGTTGCAGTCCCGAGGTCCCGAGTTCCTGGTTGCTGAGATCTACGATGCCTCTGTTAGTCTAGTGACTGATAGTGGGCGAGGTTTAATTTATTTTAATTATCATGTGCCTCATTTTATTTTAAAACTCTTAAGTAGATTTATTTAGTTAGCATGGCATTTTATAACAATTGTTTAAAGGTAAATATAGTTTCAATCTTTTGTGGGTCACTCTGTATAAATTAAATTGGTAATTTGAAATACAGGGAAGTCACATTTACTCATACTTCTTTCCGAGGCACATGTACATGTAGTATTTTTATAGTTTTTCAGGGCGCGCGTCGAATCCGCATTAAAATATATCGATATTAGTCTCGCATTTTGTTTTAAAATTATAGTAGTAGTATACAGTTAGTTAATATTAATAGTTAGTACCTTATAAATAAAATAATAGCATACGAAATAAACTACAGATCATATTTGTTTAAATATTATTTAACCAAGTATGGTCGATACGGTAGTCGGTTATTTAGTTTAACTTTCCAGAGCTTTAAGTTAAGATAGTAGGTATGGGTCTCTGGCATAGTAATATGTGTATGCTCTTACCTTTGATGCTTAACTTAGAGCATCCTACGGACCTTCCAAAAACAAATAAGGCTCTATCAAAGGGCCTATTGTGAGACTACAATTTAAGCTAGAAAGTATGAGCCTCTAGCTTGGTTTACATGTATATGCGCATACTTTTGATGCTTGATAAAACAGCCGAGAAGAATTAAGACTGTTAGGGCTACAATTTTTTTGTAGTTAATAATTTAAGGACATACCTTGCTTCAAATTAAATTGAAACATTTATATTTAGCTTAAATTTCGCGATATTTTTTCGGGTTCGGGTCGGTTTCGCGATTAGGGTAGCGTAGTTCTTATTTGAAATGCTTTCCCCCATAAAAATTGTCAGTCAAGACTACTCACTGTCATTAAGCGAAAGTTGATAGATATTTTCACTTTAAATTTAACGTAAAAGAAGACAGCACTTAATTTAGTAAGCTTTTAAATGTACGTTTAATTCCAATCTGTCGTCTTGTGATGTTGGACCTCATTGTGGCAAATTCAGCTGTCCTCTGCTGTTCCTCCTTCTAAAATAAGGCGTACGGACCTTTGGTCAACAGGGTAATTGAATAATCTTTGCTTTTAATTCCCACTTTTGGCCTAAAGTCTAAACTGTTAAAGTAAATAATGTAAAATCATAAAAGGGACTGTTTTGCAGTATGTTTTAGTGATTAGTTTGCGATTTGCTGAATATGTTACACTTAAACAGTAGACAAAAAAAAATACATTACCCTGTTTTGTAATAGAGTCAACTCTCATGATGTAAAATATAGGCATTTCATGTAAGAATGTAACTACACATATATTTGCTTTAACTTCACACATATACTTTTTTCAGGTGAAGAAAACAAAGAAAACATCGTACATGATATACTTGCGACTAAATGTTACACTTATTTTGTCTTAGTTTAAGTTAGCTTTTATCGTTCGTCGCCGCGGTTTCGTTGTTCCCTTACCAATACCTATCCCACTTGTATGTTTTGTATTTATATATGTTCGCCCTGTTTTGAGATGCCGCAACAAATTGTTGGTCTGGCCAGGGGTGCTCCTGCTTATGCAGGTGGACACTGACATTTCACTCTTACACTTTTTTCAGGTTATTCTTAACAAGGTCATTTTTGACCATTAGGGAGAGATATATCGGCGCGTTGTCATGCAACAAAATCAAAACAGTTCTTGCCCAATTTTCAGGACTTTCGTCTGATTGCGTTAAAAGATCTCTACCAATTATTATTATTTAAGTTGAAAGCTTTAAGCGCTAACCGTTTTTGTCACTGCGACCTGTGAGATCTATTGTAACATGTCTCTATCTTAGTTTTCTGGAAGTAGTTCCAGTGTTCTTATGAAGCCAATTACTGCTCCAGGAGTCAGTTTCCCGATCTCATTTGCCGCGAGGTCCCTTTTACCTAGATGGTTAAGTTTACTTGCGGCCACAGTTGGATATTCACATACAATGTGTTCCGAAGTTTCTTCGTCCTCTTCGCAGAGTCGACATATGTTGTTTTCATACCAATCTTACATAGATGGTATTTCAGAGGACAATGACCAGTAAATGTACCTGTCATAGTTCTGAGGTCCATTTTGCTGAGAGCTAATAGCTCTTTGGCGTTTTCGACGACGGTGAAATGAATTTCTTCGACTGACTAAGGCCCAGAATGTCTCTCCAATATGAGGCTATGACTGCCTCCTCCCAGTTTTTGACTTCTTTCTTTATATGGCTTTTCAAGAGTCCACAAGAAGGTTCAGGCCCGTAAAACAGTAATTTGGCTCCCTTTTTAGCGAGCTCATCAGCTTTTTTATTTCTTAGAACGCCTTCATGCCCCGGTACCCACCACAAAGTGACGTGCTTGTCTATGTAGGGTGTTCATGCAATTCCAGACTAGCTTTGACTCACAAGTGAAGGAACTTAGTGCCTTTAAAGCAACTTGGCTGTCTGACATTATGTTAATTGTTGCTCCTTTGAAATCTTTGTTTAAGTTTGTTTGAGCACAGAGGTTTATTGCGTAGATCTCTGCTTGAAATATAGTGGAACTGGTGCCTGTGGATTCCTTTATTTGGTAACCTGGACCAAATACATCCACTTCAGTTTCTCCTTCCAGTTTTAAACCATTCATAAACAGGACAAAGATCTCTACCAAAGGGAAATATTCGTTTTCCGGGAATGGACTGTGTCATATTTTGAGTCAGAGCTCAACGTTTCGCCCGCAGTCGTATGGGGCATCTTCAGGAGCAAGGGGAATAGTACTGTCTTAAACAAGGTTACCCGACGTGTCAACCACGCTAGAGGCCGAGTTTAAGCAACAAAAAGGGGGGAGATTCAGTTAAAATAACAGAACTCTCTCGTAAACCCAACGGACAGTTAGGGCACGCTGTTTATAGAAAACCCACCCACACTTATAGGTATCTCAATTTTAATTCTCACCACCATCGCTCGCAGAAACTCTCAGTAGTCAACGCTCTCGTACACCGTGGCATCAAAATCTCTGAACCTGATATCCTACAGCAGGAGCTTGACCACATCAGACATAGTTTAATCCAGAACAGCTATGACGTAAAATTAATTAATAATGTAATTCATAGACAATTAAACCCTTTGCCCAAAAAAACCTGTGGATACCTCGTTCGAAACATTTGTATCTATCCCTTACATTAAACGATTCTCGGATAAAATAGGTAGAATTCTTAATAAAAACAATATTAAGGTCTTTTTTAAACCTCCACAAAAAATCTCAGAAGTACTCCCGCAAACTAAACAGCACAGTATACATAGGTGAAACAGGAAGGAGTGTTCACACTAGGTTGTCAGAACACAAACGCTGTCTGCGTAATGGTATTAACATTTGCGGTCGCAGAACACCAACACAACACAGAACATAACATCTTATTTGGAAATTCCCGCATTTTAGCTCCTGTCCCTGAGTTTTACAGACGTAAATACAGGAAAACTTTAAAAATATGGAAACATCCTAATAACATCAATCGGGATGATGGCTATTTCTTGAGCCACATGTGGAAACCGGTGATTCTCGGAACACGACACGCCCAATCTACCATTACGAACTCGATTCCCATTGGTCCTTATTAGCTTTGCTCATCTACCGTATCTTTAGATTAGTATATAACTGTCTTCTCGGCCTCCTTTCGTCATTTGGTTTATTTGGCCTCTAGCGTGTTTAACACGTCGGGTAACCTTGTAAACTGAGTCCCCCCTCTTGTTGCTTAAACTCGGCCTCTTGCGTGGTTGACACGTCGGGTAACCTTGTTTAAGACAGTACTATCCCCCTTGCTCCTGAAGATGCCCCATACGACTGCGGGCGAAACGTTGAGCTCTGACTCAAAATATGACACAGTCCATTCCCGGAAAACGAATATTTCTCATGACTCAGACTGTGGAAGCCTACGCAATGATCTCTACCAAAGTTCTTTTTTTATAGTTTGGCCTTGAAGAGTAAATTCGTAGTGAATCACACCTTGGTAATAGAAAAAACCTCTTAATTACTTTCTTTTTGCTTTTTTGTTTGAGTCGCTCGTACACAGTCGATTTTTTCATCGCCTCATTTCCGTATGCTTTTTTGAGCATCTGAAAGGTCTCAGATGGTGATTTCTCCAGCAGAACGCAGAATTTGATATTTTCACGTTGCTCTGAAGACATTTCAAAATCCGACAAACGATAAAAACGCATTGTATAATAAATAACCTGCAGCTTCGGCAGACAGCAACTAAAAGGCACCTTAAAGGGGTGCTGGGCGATGCGATGCTTTTTCTAGTGGTGGCCGCTAACCCAAGAAAAAGAAATTTCCCTTCAGCAATCACCTGCTTGATTATAGAGATAAAATATGACTAGCGAATGAAAGTTGACGTTCAGATTATTTAATATATGTGGTTTCTTTTGAAAACAATTTCCCTATATTTGATTTGAAAGGAAACTGACCGAGACCACACGAGAATACAGGTCTGAATGCTCAATTCTTGACGTCACAGCTAGCCTCTTACTGCCACGCTACGCCTCGAACGACCGCAGTGTAAGCATAAGAAATATACGGAATTTTAAACAAATAGGATTGTAAAACGTGATTTATAAAGATATAAAACTCGTAAATAACTACTCAAATATTGTATAATAACTATTTTATAGCAAAACAAAATAAATAATAAACCAATTATAAATGGCCTAAATATACGAATAAACTCATGTTTCACTTTAAATTATTTATTGTTGTTTAAATAATACAAGAAATAATATTAATAACATTAATAAATATTTAGACCTAGAGCTAACAAATGAAAATAATATAACAGAATATATGAAAATGATGAAACTAAAAATGAATGACATACATAGGTACGCATATTATATACTCGTATTTAAAATAACCATTACTTTGGAATAAAATACATTTTTTTTCAAACGTCATAAAAATGGCATCTTTTGTGACTTAATTCACAAAGTAGAAGTTTCATTTCTACTCCGCCGGAGTAGAAATAGCTTATTTCTACGTAGAAATAAAATAAATAAATATCCATAGAAACTATATAGAATCAGCCAATAAGAAGTAACTTGTACAATAGAAATCTGTATTATCGCCCTAAATGTCACTATAACTCACTAGATAACCTAAGAATAAAGTTACTGACATAAGATTTAAATTGATAACCTATAAAATGAAATATAGACAGTTTACATACTTTTAACGAAATAACAAATAATATAATTAAAGTACAGTAGACGTACAGATTACAATAACAGGGACGGTAATAAAGGTAAGAATACTTCGAATTAAAGTGATACAAAAAGATTATATTGTAGGAAGATGAATTGAAATATAGATAGAAATGTAAAATTTAGGCACAAGATTAACAAAATGAATGAATTACATTCCTTAAATAAAGAAGAAAAGTATGGGAATATCGCCAAATATATCTCATCCGAAACATCAAATAAGAACATAAGCATGAAGTTTTAAATAATTGCCAATATTTATCCCATGTTTAATGTTTATCATTGATTTTATCATTGAATATTGTGACCACATAGTTGAGCTTTTCATTTTACATTGATTCGCCATTTCCGAAAAGTTTGCCGAGAATAATTTTTAATGTTTTTCTCATCACACCAATGAAGATATCTCTTATACACCGCTTCATAGAACTTGCTAGACTTAGTTGGGAACAATTTATCAATAGCAGCCTTCTCTAATTCCACAACTTCAGGAGGTGTACATTTTAATTTTTCAAATTGCAACATTTTCAATTTCACACAAAGAGGATATAAAATTATACAATTCTTTTCAAACGTCAAAACGTAAAAGTGTGAAAATTTTCACTTGAATGTTTATAACAAAAACTGAACACACGAAAGTATCCATAGCAACAGAGCAATTGAAATCCGCAAACGTACCTACTTCACGGAAAATGTTTTTAATAACGTCAAGTTTTAAATTATTTTATTTAAATATGTGCGTTTGAAAAAAAAATATAATGTGTCATTCGGAGTAAAAGTGTCTTTGTGTGCCTCGCATGCAATTGTCCGACTCGCTTCGTTCGTCGTGCAAACTTCCATGCTCGCCACACAAAGTATCACTTTTACTCCTAATAACACAATATACTATTAGGTGCTTGTTTTTTTTGTTAAACTGCTTTTTATTACAAATTTGTTCTCTACAGTTTTTCCTATAATTATTTAGTAAAATGTTGCTGAATATCCCTAACTAATGATGTTCTGCATGATATACATTCACAATATATTAAGAAAACTTGTTCAGCTTCTAATTTCTGTAATGCCAGGTATATAAATTTAGCCGTGTTACCGTAATTGCTCCTACACATTGGCACACAGCATTTTAAAACCATTTTGTAATTTCCTTCAATGAAAAACAATCAAAATTTGATGTTTCGTGTTGCGCTGTGCCATGTGTCCATTCACGCTAACTGCTGTACTTCGACTGTTTTTATAGGGCTAGATAAGCATTCAGGCCTGTATTCTCGTGTGGCCTCGAACTGATCCTTATGTATTCCGTTACAGAAGAATAGAATTATTCTCAATACCAGGAGGCATTCAAAATGATCTTAGCAACAGGATTCAGGGATGTATTTAAAAAAATTAATACCGCAAATTCTAGCTCGTTCGTCTCAGGTGTAAGCAACCCTCGATTCGGAATTACTATTAGAGGAAATTAAAAATAATCCTATATCACAGAATTGCCAAATTATAATCAACATAAACGAAAAATGTTTATAATATTTTAAACGCACTCCTGTTTTGATATTCAGTTACCCTAGTCGGCCATCTATTTTCAGCCAGACATAGTAATGTATTTCTTTGCTTTCCTAGTCCAGTATTTAAATGGGTTCATGCAAAAATTTCATACCTGAATATTTCGTACAATTCTATTATTCTCTAGGGTTTCAAAAGAAATCACATCTATAAAATAATTTAAACGTCAACTTTTAATCTCTAGTCATACCATAACTATTCTGGGTACTGTTTGACACTACCTCGTACAACATTTTTAAATGGCTCCCAATATGCAGGCTGCCTCACAACTCGCGCCCCAGACGAAACTTGCCAAAAAATAGAAGATAATTTGCGGCTGCTTGCATAACGGAGTTACAAGACTTTTTAATCCACCAATCCCGGAAGGATATCTTGAGATGTGATGATATTATTACAAAATAAAACTGGTTGCTAGGTTTTAAAAATACTACTAGTGAGTTACAAAATTTGTTTGACTTTCTGTAATTTTGACACTTTAGAGTTGACTTTTCACTGTCAACAAATTTAGGTTAGCGAAGGTGTCATCCGAGATCATCATTTATATCGTACAGTGCAATGTGTTGTAGCAGCTGTGTAAAATGTGTTAAACGAAAATATTATTGTCATTTGATCTGGCATAACTTGACCGGTCTCATGCGTCCTTGCGATGGCTCTCAATATCACTTTATGATCCACAAGATTTCTATCCGGAAAACGTTCCGAATAGACTCATGCTGCCTCTCTGGCGTTACGTCCACATTCTCCGAAAATTATAATCATTTCTAAGTAATCAGCGGCTGAATTAGTGATGCACGACGAGGCGAGAGTACTCTCGCATCTCGTTTTGTCTCGTTGCATTATGCGAGACGAGAACGAGAGCGAGATTGCAATTTAAAATTCGAGGCGAGATCGATATAACAACTGCGAGAAGCGAGAAATATCGCGAGACTCTCGCGAGAGTCTCGCAATAAAAAGTATTTGTAACTTTATAGCTTTGCAAATTGCAAACTAGTTGCGAATTTTGCCGTGAAAACGTACATTATTCAAAAATATAATGCTTCGTCGTATTTCACGTGTATAACAACCTTCTGAGTCAACTTCCTATGAAGTCTTCGTCAGAAGGTGGCCAGCACAGCAGGTAATCACAGACGCGTTTCGCACTTCTTGGTGCTCATCAGTGTGATGTAACCTGGGGGCCTCTGTCTCATCCACAGAGGTGGAATCACGGAGCAGAGGCCACCCAACCTAGCTGTGCTAGCAACGGTCTTATGACCGTTCGCTACAGGTATCTGGCCTGTAGAAGGTAGTGTTAATACCCACAGAGCCATCTACCTGCAAAAGGCTTGACTGAGCCAAAATTGCAAATTGCAAACTAGTTGCGAATTTTGCCGTGAAAACGTACATTATTCAAAAATATAATGCTTCGTCGTATTTCACGTGTATAACAACCTTCTGAGTCAACTTCCTATGAAGTCTTCGTCAGAAGGTGGCCAGCACAGCAGGTAATCACAGACGCGTTTCGCACTTCTTGGTGCTCATCAGTGTGATGTAACCTGGGGGCCTCTGTCTCATCCACAGAGGTGGAATCACGGAGCAGAGGCCACCCAACCTAGCTGTGCTAGCAACGGTCTTATGACCGTTCGCTACAGGTATCTGGCCTGTAGAAGGTAGTGTTAATACCCACAGAGCCATCTACCTGCAAAAGGCTTGACTGAGCCAAAATTGCAAATTGCAAACTAGTTGCGAATTTTGCCGTGAAAACGTACATTATTCAAAAATATAATGCTTCGTCGTATTTCACGTGTATAACAACCTTCTGAGTCAACTTCCTATGAAGTCTTCGTCAGAAGGTGGCCAGCACAGCAGGTAATCACAGACGCGTTTCGCACTTCTTGGTGCTCATCAGTGTGATGTAACCTGGGGGCCTCTGTCTCATCCACAGAGGTGGAATCACGGAGCAGAGGCCACCCAACCTAGCTGTGCTAGCAACGGTCTTATGACCGTTCGCTACAGGTATCTGGCCTGTAGAAGGTAGTGTTAATACCCACAGAGCCATCTACCTGCAAAAGGCTTGACTGAGCCAAAATTGCAAATTGCAAACTAGTTGCGAATTTTGCCGTGAAAACGTACATTATTCAAAAATATAATGCTTCGTCGTATTTCACGTGTATACCTGCTGTGCTGGCCACCTTCTGACGAAGACTTCATAGGAAGTTGACTCAGAAGGTTGTTATACACGTGAAATACGACGAAGCATTATATTTATAGCTTTGATTCATAAATTCAATTAAAAATGCACCGTGCAGGGAGTGGAGTCAACGGTACGAGTAATTCGTGCATAGAACACGTGAATTTAAAAATTATATGAATTGACTAAATTGTCATGAGTCGATGATATCGGTCGCAGAGCGAGGAAATGCAAAATAAAGACCAAATCGGTTTTGCATCTAATAGAACTAGTTTTTCTCCAACATTTCTGCTTGTAATTCATCCCAGTTAAAACTACGGTTAATAAAATTCTTGTCGTCCCTGAAAAGGAAAGGATTTTACATTAAGCGACGATAGGAGCCAACACAGAGTGAAGCGGAGTTATTGGTTGCTAGCAGGTTCTCAGTGTAGCGCTTTTTTATGAGTAAATCTTACTTAAATAGTGGCATATAGTTAATGCTAAAGTGTAGAAACTTTTAGTTACAAAAAAGAATTTTTTAAATGTTTAATTAGTTTTGCTGATGACAGAATGTATTAACAGATGTTCGTATTGAAATAATTTGGTGACTAGAATTTAGTGTTTCGTCTCTTTATCATAGTTATACGACTGTAAATACACGGAAGACGGCACGATTGGCGCGAACTTGTCTTTTGTAGTTCAACTGATACGTAAATACCGAGGTAAATACGTAGTGCGCAAGCGCTTATTTTTACAGCGAGACTCTCGCGCGAGAACGAGATGAGATCCAAAAAAATGTGCGAGAACGAGAGCGAGATCGAGATTGCAGATTCGAAAACGAGACGAGATCGATATTTTATATTTCTCGTCTCGTCTCGCCTCGCGTGCATCACTAGGCTGAATACATGGTAAGAATTTGCCTTTTTTATTCATTTTGTCAAATTTAATTTGATACTAACATTTTTCGAAAACTACAGTCGCCCACACATTTTAAAGAAGATTTGATTTGTATAAAACCCTAGTAACGTGAAATTACGGCGAATACACGTTAAAGGTGTAGGTCTCTGATTGGTCAATTTTAAGACGTCTTTTCTCTAATATTTTTTAGCTAGATTTTTTTTTCTTCAAAATTACACATCCGAGTGCAGTCTCGTGTTTCCTTATTCGCTCTGGGGCGCGAGTTGTGAGACAGCCTGTATTTAATTTTGTATGAGAAAAATTATAAAAAATACGAAAAAATTAAATATTAAAACAATTTCAAATTCCCTTAACCCTTCCCAAGGTGTGGCATTAGCACATCCCAGGTTCATGCCCTGTTGAGGTGTTTTACCGGCCGGTGAAGCAACAAGCAGTTTGTCCGGGACGACATTCGAGCGCAGACTCTGTGTCGTTGCCCTGGCAACCACCATCGCACATCTACAGTACGGGACATCGCTCCAGACTCGAACCCAACACGTTGTAAAGCACACGCCGCACGGAAATCATACCTCATACATTCTCGATATAATAATAATACTTATAGTTATAGTGTTCGTGTGTGTGTGGGGTGTACAAATAATATTATGTAGAAACGTTTATTATATTGGTGAATTTTAGTGCGGACTTAATGTATTTTAATAATTTTTTTGTGTGTTGTATTATATAAATAATAAGTATAGTGGTCTGTGATGAGTGTGTATGTGTTTGTGATATTATTTGTTGATTCCTATAGCTGAATCAAAACGGTCATGTAAGTAATTTCATAAATACACAACACAAAACATACAATCATATTTAATAGTATTAATTAATTGATATAAGAAAAACGGTATAAATATGGTCAAACTTATAGAAAATTTAAGGCTTAAAGTAGTACACAAAATGCGTCTATCAAAAATTAGAAAAACACTATATAGGTTTTAATATTTTTTACTTATCGCTACTACTACCGTAGGTAAAAATCATATATCTATCTGATTTCTCAAATGCTGTAAGACTAAATACCTATTGAACTATATATTTCTCAATTTAACATTAATATAGGAAAAATTTAGTTGGTTTTCACCAAACCTCCCGCTATTTAATTTTTATTAATTTAAATATACATACTTCCATATTTAGTTATTGCGGAAACTGTATTAAGATCCATTCCATATAACTATGGTTCTATTTACTATTTTCTTTTTAAAACATTATAATTATTATTAATTTGAAATGATTAGTTCTTTGATAGTGACATTTATCTCTCAGTTACATACATTTGAGATATGAATTGTGTAACCAAGGAGTTTTGCTTGTTTAAAGCATAGGCCCCGGCATTAAAATTATAGATAATTTTATAAATTTCTCCATAAAATATATAGAAAAAGTATTAATGCAAATCTGTAGAAAATTTAATAATCTTTAATTTTTATAATAACACAAATCTTGAAATCTGATATATACCAAAATCTAATGGCCTCTTCCCATATTAGAATAAGGTAGAAATACAAGGTTTCAAAATTTTGTGAATGATAGTATTTGAGTTAGAGTGGAGGAGCCACACGTACACACAGACATCATCGTGAAAAAGTTAAAATTGGATTCTAAGGGCCTTAAAACGTGGTCATTTACCAAAATCTCGATATGCCTTTTTTAGCACAATCGCTATACCTCCCTTACCAAGGGTAGCGAGAGGTAAAAAAATAGTTATTCTATAGCTGATTTTAAAAACGAAGACAAATCAATTATAAATTAAATTATTATTTAAGCACAATTTTAAAATTTAGTATATACACACCGACAAAATTAAATGAACACAGGAAAAATTATATTTATGAGGTATTTCTTGATGATTTCTTGACCGAATTTGGTTGCGGCAAATTTATATTGCAGACTTATTAAATAACTAAATTTTTCATTAATTATTATTAATAATTTTTCATTTTACCTCCCGCTACCCTTGATAATGGAGGTATAGGGATCGTGCTAAAAATCGCATATTGAGATTTGGGTAAATGACCACGTTTTAAGGCCTTAGAATCCAATTTTAACAATTTAACGATGATGTCTGTGTGTATGTGTGTGCGCGGATCCTCCACTCTAACTCAAATACTATCATTTATTCTAATATGAAAAGAATCCATTAGATTTTGGTGTAAATCAGATATGCGAATATGGCACTTTACTTGAAGCTCAAAATAGTTTTTCTTCGAAAAAAGACCTTTAAATATTATTTTTTAGTAATTAATGTTATTATTAAAATTGAAGATTATTAAATTTTCTACAGGTTTGCATTAATACTTTTTCTATAATTTTATGGATAAATTTATAAAACTCCTTATGGTTACATAGTTCAGATCTCAAATGTATGTAGCTGACAGATAAATGTCGCTATCAAAGAACTAATCATTTAAAATTAATAATAGTAACGTTTTAAAAAGAAAATAGTAAATAGAACAATAGTTATATGGAAATGAATTTAATACAGTTTTCAGCAAATGTAAGTATATATTAATATTAATAAAAATTAATTTGCGGGAAGTATAGTGTTGGCCACATCAGATTTAAAAAAAAAATATTTTGGTTCTTTAATATGTACTTTATGAAACCCATTTGGATGTCATAAAGTACTTCTTTATGACATCCAAATGAGTTTCATAAAGTAGATATTGAACAACCGAAATTGAAATTCCTGGATATGAAATAACGTAGATTTTTTTGAAAAAATTACTAAAATAGAAAAAATAGTATGAAATACACGTTTCATAAGACATTGAAACGCACTTGTCCCCTTAGAAAACTCGCGACAAGCCGCTCGTTACTAAGGATGACGCGTGCGCTAAAATCATGTCTTATGAAACTTGTATCTTAATGTACTATTTTTACTTTAATAACTTAAAAATGATACGACGACAAAAGCAGAAATCACTGTTAACCCTTGATCTATAGTGAACACTAATTAAACACCTAAATTTAACACCTCGATAAAGGATAATCAATCTTTATTAGGTGGCTATATGTAGGTGGTATATCGTCATTTGTTATTTGTTCACAATGTAGAATTAACAACACAAATATGAAACTTTTTTAAATACACAGCTTTTTTGGTGTTCCTCTAATTTTGCTGGTGTGTGTTGAAATATATGCTGGCTGAACACTAAAAACCGTGACACGTGCGTCTAACATGGGAAAACAGTTTGTCCAAATATTATCTGTCCCGTAAAACTTTATGCAGTGATTTAAAAATACAGATTTAGAAAATAAAATTCTAAATTTTAGGAGTCAAAATTTATAAATGTATGTTGATGCCCTAGTACATTTAAATTTAAAAACTTGGTAAAACAGATTTGGTATGTGCAATTTCAAGAAATGAGCGTTGAGAAACTGTCATACCTATTTTTGACAGGTGACTTGGTTTGCCACTTCATACGACATTTATTTTTTGAAATATTCTCATACTAAATCCATTCCTACCACGTCTTGAAATTACGATTATATACTTGGGTACCAAAAGCGTAAATAAACGCCTATACGGTTACTAGGTGTTTAAATTCTTACGAAAAATTTTACTTGCATTTCATGGATACTGGTGTATAACCCTGCCCATTTCACCAACACAAAACCAATATTTACATTACAAAAAATTTTGTATTTTTTTCTTTCTACAGAACATTTTTTACTCATTGAAAATTTTCCATTAGGCACGCAAAACAATTCTGGTAAAATTCAGAATAAATGTTGGTAATATGAAGCTTTTTATTGAATTTGGTGACCTTTGTGATTAAAAGCTTCATACAAAATGAGCTTTATTTTCATTGTTTTAAAAAATTGTAATTAATAATAATCATATTTGTATGTATGTGGACAGTTATATACGAAAAAGTTTTATAAAATGAACAAAAAAATTAATATGTTTATATATGAAATGTAGGTCATTATTTTGACGTTGTAATGGGAAAATTAATTATTTTTGAAGCACTTGCTCACGCTTACAAAAGATGACAGTACAAGTTTCTTGGCATAATTTTTATAATTAAATTTCAATTATATTAAAAATGAGTAAGTAAGACCTTTTGCAAATTACCATATCCATAGAAAGGTAGCATGAATGATGATTAGGAGATTTGTAGGGAGGTGATGACTAGCAGGGCCGCGCCGTGCGGGTGGGCAGGTTGTGCCCCGCACAAAGGCGCCTGACTTTGAGGGGCGCCGTTTCAAGACAGTAAAGTAAATAATAGTAAATGTTTATAAAATGCTATTCGTAAAGACAAAATTATTATAAAACTTACAAATTAAGTGAACAATATATTTTTTAATTTGTTTGCATTAAAGCTCTAAGTAAAATAATTATCGTATCAATCGGTTCGTTTAGCATTGTTATATTGAAATAATAACTAAGAAAATGTTGATTACAACAATGAATATATTGATTATAACTCAAGTATGAATCCCACAATGTATCCAATATTTAAATCCCTATTATCATTTTGCAAAGAATCAAATGCATATACAATTCTGAAATCTATTGTAAAATTATTGCTTACAACAAACGGTTTTGATTATAACCTATTGATTACAAGAATGAATCTAGGAAAACTTCATCAATATGATAAATCTAGCATTATTGAAGAACAAAAATTATAGTTTAAACTTTAATTTGCAAATTTTACATCATGAGGGGAAAGGGCGCTAAAATGTAACATAGCACAAAGGCGCCTAATACTCACGAAGCGGCCCTGATGACTAGCAGTGTTTTTTACCTTCCGTCACCTTTAGGTAAGGAAGGTATTGTCTTTGGTCAAAAAAATCGACGATGAGTTTTTAATGAATAAGCACGTTTTAGGTTCCCTAGAATGCGATTTTACTATTTTTACGATGATGTCTGTATGTATGTATGGATAGATGTATGTATGTGTGTAACGATTTTTTCGGATCGTATAACTTCAATACCACCTTTCCAAAAATTATAATTTTTACGTATTCCTTTTCTTTAGATCCATATGAAAAGCTGATTAGATTTTGGTTATAATTGGTCGACCGGAAGTACCCTAATTTAAAGATTATAACAGTTTTTCTTGAAAAGATGCTGTTAAATATCACTTTTTCACATTTAATGTTATTATAAATATTTAAGAATATTTTATTCTCTATTTGATTTGATTACATTTTATACTCCATATTCAATGGATATAAAGTTAAAAAATTATAAAGAAATTTCACAAAGCAGCCAGCTGTGCTCAGTGGCGGATTTAGAAAATTATAATAAGGGGGGCACTAAATTCGGAAAAACAAATTTTAAATATATAGGGTGAGCTCCCCCCCCCCCCCCCCCCACCTCGTTAACTTTTGTATTGTAATAAATTGTTCATATAAAAGTTTTATTATTTTAAATATGCTATTTGATGGCAGATGTAAATATTTTTTTTATAAAATCAGAACTTTTATTTTAAAATAGCAACCTATAATTATTTTACTAAAATATAAATCCCTTTTTTTGTCGTTTTAAAGATCTGCACCATAACAAAAAATAATAAAATGTACACTTTATACTTAAAGTATTACTCAATAAACAGCGATTAAGATGAAGAAAACAATTTTTTAATAATTACTTTTCGAGATATTTGAGGTGCGTTGTAGTGTCACTGTGACGTCACATTAGTGCTACCTTTCTCTCGCACAAATTCTATAGTAGGCAGCGAGTTATAGCAATAGGTGTCGCCGTGACGTCATGTTGACTTTAAAAATCAAATTCAGTTAAACCAAAAATAATTAAGACTTTTTAATATTACGAATTGCTTTAAAATTAAAAGAACTTTCATTAAAAAAAAAATCAGAGTGCAGAACCCCAAACAAGTAAATGAGTTTGAGAAATAATGTTTATTCAAATATTCTAAATAGTCATGTAAAAATAAATAAAATGCAACAAAACAAGTTAAAACATCAAATTAAGTACCTAATAAGAATAACTTAAGACAAAAAATGACGTTTTATATTTTAGTGAAATAATTATTGTTTGCTATTTAAGAAATAAAAGTTGATAGTCGTATCTTTTAAACGTGACTTTATAAAAAAAATATCTACATTTGCCATCAAATAGTATAATTAAAATAAAAAAAAACTTTTATATGAACCATTTGTTCTATTACTTATAAAAAATGAGGGGGGGGGCATTTCCAAAATAATAAACAATAGAAATTCTGTATATTTATTATGTAGTATGCTTATCTTTTATTTATCTATGATGTGTAATACGTGAATGATAATATGTAATAAATAAATTTTTAAAAATAACACTGGCTGTGCTATAAACATGGAAAAATCTACTACATTGAGAAAATTCTGATTCATAAATGTCAGTGTCAAAGTGCAATTTACATAATATATTTGAGTTATAATTTTACTGGAAATATATAGAATCTTAGAAGAAACTTTCTGTATGGAATTTGTACAAAATACATAGAACTGACTGAGGGTAATGTACTGGAAATATGGAATCATTTGCTAAAAAAATTTCTGTGTGGAATCTGTACAAAATACATTGATTTTACGGAAGGTAATGTGCTGGCCACATCAGATTTTTTAACTCTGTCAATCGTTTGTGGTTTATTTTAGAGACTATTTCACTCATAAATTTATAAGTCAATCCAAATTCAGGATTCTACCTAGTTACCAAGTTTCATTTCAACAAAAAAACGTCACAAAAATTTTTTCGCACCTTTAAGCCAATAAGATGTTGTATTTTTACAAGTAAGTGAGTTTTGATAAGCGAAATTTTTTTGACGTTTTAGAAACATATTGTTTACATACCTGTCAAAGTGTTTATATTTTAAGTGTTATCAGTTTTTATTAAAAACGAGTAGATTCAGATTCGGTCAGGAATCTATTTAAAACGTTGAAAAAGCAAACTTAAAAACCTCAAAACACAATAACAATTAGAAGATTGTTGTCAAGAAAATATATATATATATATATATATATATATATATATATATATATATATATATATATATATATATATAAATTATTACCTGATTTTTATTTTGGAAATAGTCATCCGAATACCATTCGTGGTTAAATTTTATCCTGGAAAAATTTTCCGATTGCTCGAGTCTGTTGCCAGTTTATCTCGTGACATTGATCAAAAATCACTCGTTTTTTTTGTCAATGTCACTCAATAAATTGCTAGGCAAACAGCTCTCGTAACAATCTGAAAATTTTTCCGGTAAAAATGTACCACGTATGATATTATATATGAAAAAACTTCAAATAATAGTACAGAAAAATTAATAAACTAGTATTATGTTAATCTGTAAATAATTCGCGTACTTAAAGACTGAATAAATGTTTCAGTCTAAAATTTATCATTTCTATTTCCGTTTCGTTTGCAGAAATCGAAGATTTGTTAAGTGCATTTTTCTGTACATATATCTGAGGCTGTATATATCTGATGCCAAGGGTATCGTATATTTTTTAGTGTAAATATAACAGCCAACGTATTGCACACAAGTTAGACGAGTTATGTGTTATGAATTCTGATATCCAAAAAGTTTTATATGAAGTAGCGGCTTAAGAGTCACTTTTAACATCGAAAGGGTATTCAGAATGTTGATAAAGTTGAAAATAAATACAGAACATTATAGAAAAGATTTTTGGGGTAGAAAATACACAAACTTTTTCTAAAGTAATGTATTCAAGTTTGAAAGTCTTGTAAATTAATTAATTAAAAGCTTGTACTTCTTTTTAATTTTTTTATTAATTGATAAATCTATAAATTTAAATTAATATATTCTTCTCCGGAATCTTAGCGTCACGTAAATTTATATTTTAATATTTTTAAAACTCTACCATTATTAATTTGAAATGATTAGTGTTCTTACCTCCCGCTACCCTTGGTAAGGGAGGTATAGGGATCATGCTAAAAATCGCATATCGAGATTTTGGTAAATGACCACGTTTTAAGGTCCCTAGAACCCAATTTTAACATTTTCACGAAGATTTCTGTGTGTATGTGTGTGTGGATCCTCCACTCTAACTCAAATACTACCATTCAGTAAATTTTGAAACCTTGTAATTCGAACTTTTTCTGTATTGGAAAGAGCCCATTAGATTTTGCTTAAAATCAGATAACCGGAAATGGCACTTTACTAGAAGCTCAAAATAATTTTTCTTTGAAAAATACCTTTAAATGTTATTTTTTCGAGATTAATGTTATTATAAAAATTAAAGATTATTAAATTTTCTATAGATTTGCATTAATACTTTTTCTATATATTTTATGGATAAATTTATAAAATTATCTTTAAATTTAATCCGGATCCTACGCGTTAAACAAGCAAAACTCCTTGGTTACACAGTTCATATCTCAAATGTATGTAACTGACAGATAAATGTCACTGACAAAGAACTAATCATTTCAAATTAATAACAGTAACGTTTTTTTTTAAAAAAAATAGTAAATAGAACCCTAGTTATATGGAATGGATCTTAATACAGTTTCCGCAATAACTAAATATGTAAGTATATATATATATATATATATATATATATATATATATATATATATATATATATATATATATATATATATATATATATATACCGTGTGTCTGTCTTAAAGGTGTACATAAGAGATTAACATGGGAAATCAGTTTTTTGAAGTTTCCTGCTCGCCTAATTATTTTAAGCAAAAACGCGTCAAATAGGGTATAAAATTCTGCATCTAAATCAATGAACAGAATTATCTTTACATGCTTTGTATCGACAGAAATTAAATATGAAAATTTCGAAAATTACGTTGAATATATCGACAGCCATGGAATTGAACAAAAAATAAATAAATGCTTGACGTTTTATCTGTCACAACGTATGTTAACTTATTTAACGTTTCTGACAATTTAATAAAACGTCAAGCATTTATTTATTTTTTGTTCAATTCCATGGCTGTCGATATTTTCTACGTAATTTTTGATATTTTCATAATTAATTTCTGTCGTTACAAAGCATGTAAAGGTAATTCTGTTTATTGATTTAGATGCAGAATTTTATGCCCTAAAACTTTTATTTGACGCATTTTTGCTTAAAATAATTAGGCGAGCAGGAAATTGCAAAAAACTGATTTCCCATGCTAATCTCCTATGTACACCTTTAAGACAGACACACGGTATATATATATATATATATATATATATATATATATATATATATATATATATATATATATATATATATATATATAATTAAATTAATAAAAATTAAATAGCGGGCAGTTTGGTGTTGGCCACATCAGATTTTTATATTTATCTTTAAAGCATAGACTCCGGGGGTTATTTATTTTCATTTATCTTACACATTTAAATGTAAATAGCCATTTCAACAATATCAAATTTCTATTATTTTTACTGCTAAAACTTCTAGACGATGGTCATGCGTCATTTTTGATGATAAGAGTCTTGAAATTTCGAAATCTATCGCATGGAATTGAATAAACTTGTATACTAAACTGGAGAACTTCATCAGATTCTCCCCACACTTAATTTCTACGCGTAGCTATAGGTCGTATAAAGAGATTACAGGGCAAAATTTCAATTTTTCAAGTCAATTAACCATTTGCAAAATTTCCAACTAGCAGTTATCAGAACTGAACTGCAAAACTAGCTTTGTTGTTTAATTTGTCCACAATTATCGTGAAATCTACCATTAGAGAATATTGTTCCGCGGAAGCGGAACACCTTGCACCTCATATTTTCTTATTACTCATTATTAAAAACTCAAACGTCAAACGAATCAAAATCTGTCACTTTAGGTTGTGAATCGACATGCCTTTTAACTCACTTGTTAATAACTTCACTGCTATATTTAACAATGATTGTCCAGAACGTCTGTTTTAAAAATGTCGTTAATTATGTATTTACTGAATACCAATTGAATGACAAATGTTACAAGAGTAGCTAAAAATCGTTGGTAACTCTCAGTTGTTACCTCACGACTATGTTAACAACTATCTTAGTAAATTAGGCCGATTGTCGTAAAATGATAAAATTCTAGGGACCTTAAAACGTGCATCGTGTTTATTTTTCTTTTTAATTTAGTATAAGACACGTTTTGAAAATTGAAATTTTTCTCTACTGTAAGGAAGCATTTACCCCGTCGCTTATACAAGATTACAGGAACGAGCAGCAGATAATGTAGAACCTGGATAATGATTTCAGAGTTTCAACAGACTTCCTTGGTTCATATTAAGAAAATGGCTGAAATTTCAGTGAATTATTAAGCGGGAACACAGCGTTATGGAATTAACTGCAATATGGGATAATACCAGTAAATACGGGCACATGAACAAAATTATATGAGTTTGTTATTCATATTGAAACGTTTTATTTATTTGGGTGAAGTGTAAATATTAGACAAATATTACTACTACTAATATTGAAAAATTATTAAAAACTAATTAAGACTAAAACTATAATTAACTAAATAACACTAACACTATTTATTTATTTAACCAATTAACACTACTATTTATTTTCACGATATTATAAATTATTTATTTATCTACGCGTTCTAATCTTAGACTGACGGTCTGTTGCAGATTCTTGTAAACTGTTTACGTGATATTTATATCTCTATATTTATGTCACTATATACTTATATCACGTTAAACTGTCCGCCTACCGACCTCCACATCGTCTATAAACTCAACTGACAGCGTCTGCATATTCAACTGCTCGGACAGAAGTCACCTCTTTCACCACACTATCTATCTATTTATGTAACTCTCTGTCTAACTTCCACAGCCTCAGTATCACCGACTGACCGTATGCCACAATTCTTCAACACCACTGCCGAGTATCCGCTTCCACTTGCCGTTACTGTCCCCGTATATCCAGCTTCCCAATACTCTTCAATACTACAGAGCATTCACATCCACAGGTATCCCAGTTAGCCAGTAACTTCCCGAGTCCTCCACACGACACTATACTGCGTACGCTCACCACGATACTGCTGTTCTTCACTAACACTCTATGTGAATGTCTCTATACGTCTCTCCATGTAACTAACTAACTCCCGAGCATAGCTGCGTTCCTTTTATACAGCTGCCATTAACTTCCAGGGAGCTCTAGAATGTTCGACCGCATAATAACAATGAACACAAAGGTTCAGGCGACCGGAAGTAACTAAACACCTCGCGGCTTGTTTGTTTACGTAGCCCGGCTGCTAGCGCGATTGCGTCATCGCTATACTTGACGTTTGTTCAGCGTAGCAACGGGGATCACACGTCACAGTATTAGTAGCATTTTAGAATTTACGGTCTGCAATGAAGTAAAATCTCGAGCAAAATGCAGCGTCGTAGCTTTATCTAGGATAAGCGTAAAGGCAATGGTTGGAAATACAGACAGACATATGACAGACACAACAGACAATGAGCGTCAGTTCAGAAATAACAATAAGATACTCGAGATGCAAGTACAAAATACAGAAACTTGGCAAATACATATTACTTTTACGGAGAATTGTTATACAACTATAAAATAAACAGTTGGCAGAGCATCCTACTAGACTTAACAAGGTTCCGGGTTCATGTCTCGGAGATATCCAAAATAGGAGATTCCACCATTTTCTAAATATAATGTCATCTAAACGTATAAGTAAAACTAAGACTGTCGGTGAAAATCCGGTGACGTCACGAATATAAGTTTTTATATCAAACTATTTTCTTCGTGGACCTAAATGTTCTATTATATTTATAAAAAAACAAATCTGATGTGGACACCACACGACTTCCTTGTACACAAGACCAATATGAAGTATAGATCCAAGTATAAAATTGCACGTATTTGACGTAATTTGAAATTAGCATCTATTTTTTATTTTTTTGTTATTTTGTGTCCTAATCCATAGCAAGCTTCATTACAAAAACCAAAACTTATATAAGTTTTATATATATACATATCTTGCTTATACAAAGGGCTAATTTAATAATACTTGATGTGCTAGACACAGAATTTAATTCTCAAAAAAATTTATTTGAAGCATTTATTTCTAAAATCAAAATGAAACCATTTTATTGAAGAAAAACTGTTAACAACTTCAGGTAATATGTCACTTCCGGTTAGCCTGTTTTAACCAAAATCCACTATGTTATTCCAATTGACATAAAAGTCTTATATACCAAATTTGAACAGTGTTAGATTTTATTTTAAGATAGTGTTTCATTAAAATCTATTATAGGCTTCAAATAAAGTACCATTTCTAGAAATTATGTAATGACCAAAAAGGGAGGTGCACAACTAGATATTATAGCAGTCCTAAATACAAAATTTCAACTTTCTACGGCTTACCGTTTTTGAGTTATGCGATACATACGCACGTACGCACGTACGTACGTACGTACGTACGTACAGACGTCACGACTAAATTAGTCAAAATGGATTCAGGGATGGTCAAAATGGATATTTCCGTTGAAATCTCAAAACCGAAATTTTTCGCGATTACAATACTTTACTTCGTACAAGGAAGTAAAAATAAATGAATATTATTATACTGTACAAGTCTACATGATTTATAATTGGAAGTATTTTAAAATTATTAAGTTTAATGCAAAATATTTGTATTCAAATAAAAACTGTTTGAGAATTGCAGTACTGGACTGATAGCCACGCCTCCGCTATTTGAATATCTCTATTTCCATTGGTAGTACGGTGCGCCCCTAACTGGGTATTCGTTATATATTTATAGGCTGTCTTTGAGTCGCCAATCAAAATAATATACAGGGTGTTAATACTGAGTTGTAACACCCGAAAACAGCAGTTAGAACTCATTGAAACAAACAACTTTTATTTGTTCAATTTTTTGATTTGCAGCCCCAGTTCATAGTTATTGGCGTTCTTTTGTTTTTCGAAAAATCGTCATTGCTCCCTTATTTTTATAATATTTATTTATATAATATTTAAAAAATACAAAAACTTTCTGCATTTGCTTTCGGTCCTAAAACATTTGTATTTACAATTATTTTCTATTTTATCAAATAACAAAATGGCGACCGATCAAAAATTTTAAAACAAGATATTTTGAAAACCACTATAGATTTTTAAAAATAAAACATTTATAAAATCCTTAAACTATCTATTATAACATTTGTGTGAAACATTTTTTGCGATCTGTCCAAAAAAAGTTTTAATACAATAAGAATAATTACAATATAAATTTTAACAAACTGCAACAATCATTTAAAACAAAGTAGGCTTGCTGCCATTAAACAAGAAACAAACAAACAAACTAGAAAAATAAAACAATGAACAATGAAATAACAACCGATTGAATGATGAAAATTATTTTACTTTCTTAAATAACGTTCTGCCAGAGCTTCTTGGTGACTTACCGCTAAACATCAGACGAAGACTTTGGTGGACATTTTGAAAATCAAATTTAGTCCCTCCCTTGTTGTTTCATTGTTCATTGTTTTATTTTTCTTCTTTGTTTTTTGTTTCTTGTTTATCTTGTTTAATTTTCTTGTTTCATAACAGCAAGCCTACTTTGATTTAAATGATTGTTGCAGTTTGTTAAAATTTATCTTGTAATTCAATTTGAATAAAACTTTTTTTGGACAGATCGAAAAAAATGTTTCAGATAAATGTTATAGTAAATAGTTTAAGGATTTTAAAAATGTTTTATTTTCAAAAATCGATCGAGTGGTTTTGAAAATATCTTGTTTCAAAATTTTTGATTGGTCGCCATTTTGTTATTTGATAAAATAGAAAATAATTGTAAATACAAATGTTTTAGAGAACCGAAAGCATATGCAGAAAGTTTTTGTTTTTTAAAATATTCCTTAAAATAAGGGAGTAATGATGATTTTTCAAAAAACAAAAGAACGCCAATAACTATGAAATGGGACTCTAAATAAAAAAATTGAACTAAGAAAAGTTGTTTGTTTCAATGAGTTCTAACTGCCGTTTTCGGGTGTTACAACTTAGTATTAACACCCTGTATATGGATTTCATATGAGTGACGAGCTGCTATAACAAAAATCCCCTTATTTCCGAAGTATTTCAACTATGTCGTTTTATTTCTTTATTAATATTTATTATTAAACATATACTTTAAATATTTTTGCTAATGTCTCTTAAATCAATTGCGCTGTAATCCCCTATTTTATTATTATTTTTATGTGTGAAATTATAAATCAAAACCAACTTTACAGTGCTCAAGTGTTAAATATATTGAATTCAAAGTGGAAAGCCACATTTGAAACCATTAATATCTGTCCAAATATAAAGCAGGTGTTGCTAAAATCAAAGTCACCTGGAATGGAAAACATACGAATGTGGAAACAGAACACGAACAGTAGTGCTAACGGAAACAGTCCATACACTCGTCCGTATGCCAAATACATTCATTCGTACATGAATAAGTTTTCTACTTTTTTCTTTATCTTAGAATTTTAGATTTGACAAGAAAATATGAGGGAATACACGAAAAAGAATAATAAATGTATATGGGAAAGAAAATATGTTCTTAACTCAAAGTATAATGGACGGTATGTACATCTTTTTATTGTCTAAAAGCAAAATGTTGCAATAATAATGGGCTACTTGCGTGCCATTTTTTACCTCTCGTTAAGAGAGGTATTGTATTCATGCTAAAAATCGCATATCCAGATTTTAGTGAATAAGCACGTTTTAAGGTCCTAGAATCCGATTATAACATTTTTACGATGATGTCCGAAAGTGTGTGTGCGCGCGCGCGCGCGCGCGTGTGTGTGTGTGTGTGTGTGTGTGTGTGTGTGTGTGTGTGTGTGTGTGTGTGTGTGTGTGTGCGTGTGTGTGCGTGTGTGTGTGTGTGTGTGTGGGTGTGTATGTGTGGATGTGTCTGTGCGTGGATGTTGGATTCACGATTTCTTAAATCCTATAAGACTTAAGACATTTTTAACTACGGATTCCTCAATCTAACAATAATGGAAGAGTTGATTCATGCTAAAAATCGCATATCCAGATTTTAGTGAATAAGCACGTTTTAAGGTCCCTAGAATCCGATTATAACATTTTTACGATGATGTCCGTATGTGTGTGTGTGGATGTTGGATCCACGATTTCTCAAATACTTAAGACTTAAGACATTTTTAACTACGGATTCCTCAATCTAACAATAATGGGAAGAGTTGATTAAGTTTTAGTAACAATTGGACAACCGGAAGTAGTAGATACAAGAAAAAAATCATCTAAATATTATTTATCGAAAATTTATGTAAATATGTATATTAAAGAACGTTAAATTCTTTATTCGATAAATATAAATTCATTATTATATCTTCTATAGATTTAGAGATAAAGAAAGGCATATAAAATAATTTGATGTAAAAAATCTCAGATCAAACTACTACAAGGCAAGAAATTTAAATGTTTGTAATTGACACATAAATGTCACTGTCAAAAATATTTGTATGCCTCTGTCAAAAATATTTGTACATTATTATGAGGATTATGAAAATAAAAAAGTCAACAACGCTAAAGAATATACGTAAAAAAGAATATAAAAGGAATTTGCGAAAAAATGACGAATATAAAGAAAAAGAAAAGGAAAGTAGAAAAAGAAAATTTCAGGATATTGAATATAAAGAAAATGTATGTATTGTACATAATTTATATTAAAATATCCTAAAGATTTAGCAAATATATGTGAGAATTATTTTATAGTAAGACATGAATATATGTATTTGTATTTAAAAATATTTTTCGTTTTATGCGTAACCAGGTAAAATATCTGGCGAGAGGTTATGTGTTGGCCACATCAGATTTTTTATTTAATATTTTTGAAGAGACGATAAAAACTTGCTACCCATATTTTTTCTTTTGGCAAAATTTTCATTAATTGGCCAGAAAAAAATTAATGAAATTTTAATATTTAAATTACCGCCATGTATGACGTAGAATCACGCCGAACCAATGAATGGCAATAACATCGGTACGTCCAATAGCAACGGCATGTGCGGGTAATTTAAACATGACAGATCATTTGTTTGACGTTTGAATAATAGTTTGGAAGTTAATATTTTCGTTTGAGACGAACGAATTAGAATTTGTGGTATGAAATTTTTTAAATACATCCCTGAATCCTGTTGTTAAGGTCATTTTAAGTGCCTCCAGGTATTGAGTACAATTCTAATCTTTTGTAACGGAATACATAATGGCCAGTTTCCTTTCACATCAAATATAGGGAAATGTTTTCAAAAGAAACTACATCTTTTAAATAATTTAAACGTCAACTTTCATTCGCTAGTCATACTATACACTCTTTGTAGTTCAGAAATAAAATGAATATTTAATTTACAAATATTTATCCATGACAAAGAAAATTTGAATAAAAATTTGAATTTGTAAATCTTTCAGACGGTGCAGTTATCCATTAATTGACTTGGTAACTGAATGAATAATACTCGGACACTTTGATGTCAAACATAACACATGAGTTATGTTGTACAGATATGATTTATTTATAGTTACTAAAACGGGATGCATAATTATAAATGTACGTATGTATGAGAGATACATATATGGATTAGGTATTTTAGAGCACATATGGTCTCATTGATTAGCGATTAATGTGTGTTGTAGTTTATAGCTTATAGGGTGACAGCTGTAGCATCAAACTATAATGTTAAAGCCATAATTGTAAGGTATGTTTTTCAGAAAAACTTTACTCTCCAAATTACTAAATAATGGCTAATCTAGTTGTCGCTAGACACAATAATACAAACTTAATAGTTTTATACTATATTAAATTTACCAGAATTTTTTTAAAAAACGTTTTTATTTTATTTGGGTGAAGCGTAAATATTGGACATAATTATTTTAATTAAAATAAAGATTTATTAAACTATAACTAAATATTAAAAGGTATTAAATAATGAAAGTTATTAATATTAAATAATTATTAAAAATTAATTAAGACTAAAACTATAATTAACTAGATAACACTAACACTATTTATTTATTTATTTAGGGCCGGTATTTCCATCTTCGGATAAACTGCTGGATAACTTATTTGTCGGATAAATGAACAATATCGCATCAAAAAATAACGTTCAATATAATTTACATCATTTATGCCTTTATTTCGATGCGATATTATATCATTTATCTGACGGATAGTTATCATGAACTTTATCTGGAGATGGAAATACCGGCCCTTAACCAATTAACACTACTATTTATTTCTATATTACTAATTATTTATTTTCACTATTTATATCACTTTTTTATTTATATCACGTTCAACTGTCCGCATACCGATCTCCAATACTCCATACTCAACTGATTCAACAGCGTCTGTATATTCAACTGCTCGGACAGAAGTCACCTCTTTTACCACACTATCTGTCTATACCATATGTAACTCTCGGTCTAACTTCCACATCCTCAGTATCACCGACTATCCGTATGCCACAATTCTTCAACACCACTGCCGAGCATCTACTTCTACTTGCCGTTACTGTCCCCGTATACCTAGCTTCCCAATACTCTTCAATACTACAGAGTACTCACTTCCACAGTTATCCCGGTATACCAATAACTTCCCGACCCGCCGTTACTGTCCTTGTACACCATAGCTTGCCAATACTCGTCAACATTACCGAGTATTTACATCCACAGCTATCCCAGTTAACCAGTAACTTCCCGAGTCCTCCAGTCGACACTATACTGCATACACTCACCACTATACTGCTGTGCTTCACTAACACTATGTGAATGTCTCTATATGTCTCTTCATGTAACTAAGTAACTGCCGAGCATAGCTGCGTCCCTTTTATACAGCTGCCATTAACTTGCAGAGAGCTCTAGAATATTTGACCGCATAATAACAATGAACACAAAATAAATACTAGAAATACCGTAGCATTTAACGAACAAAAGCATATCGAATTGATATGTTATACGAGATTTCTAAAATTGCAATCAGAATTTCGATGTGCTTTTTTAGTAAATGGGCATTTAAAATTATATGCCTGTTGATAATACCGGATAGTATTGTAAATGATCGAAGTGTCTTCCACCTTGATCGGTGCATTTTTGCTGCCGAAGGTGGACATTATTGACTGCGCTTCACTCTTTATTTTCATTCAGCGAACGGCAGATGTCCCGTTCGAAATTCTGAACCTGAGTGAAGTTACACTTACTTCCGGCAAATTCCGGAAATCGGGACTACTACTATTAAATTCTTCAGATAGGTTTATGTTATGTTAGATTTTTTCCTGAACATCGAGAACGTCGTAGTTCTGAAAAAAAAGTCTGGGACAGGCGGTTTGAAACTAGTGATGCACGCGAGACGAGACGAGACGAGAAATATAAAATATCGATCTCGTCTCGTTTTCGGATCAGTAATCTCGCTCTCGTTCTCGCACATTTTTTTGGGTCTCATCTCGTTCTCGCACGAGAGTCTCGCGAGAGTCTCGCTATAAAAATATGCGCTTGCGCACTACGTATTTACGTATTAACTACAAGAGACAAGTTCGCACCAATACCACCGTCTTTCATTTATTTGCAGTTGTATACTATAATAAAGAGACGAAACATTAAATTCTGGTTATCAAATTATTTCAATACGAACATAATGTTTATTCATTTACGGTCACCAGAAAATGTGATAAGTTAATAAATAATTTAATTTACCTCGAAAATATTCTATTTATCATCAAATTGTGATCTCTAAACTATTTCAATACGAACATCTGTTAACACATTCTGTCGTCAGTCAAACGAATTAAACATTAAAAAATTATTTTTGTAACTAAAAGTACCTACATTTTTTCATTAAATATATGCCACTATTTAAGTAAGATTAAGTTATAAAAAACCGCTACATGGGTAATCCGCCGGCAACCAATCACTCCGCTTCTCGCCCTGTTGGCTCCCATCGACGCTTAATATAACATCCTTTACTTTTCAAGGGCGACAAGAGTTTTATTAACCGTGGTTTTAACTAGGGTGAATTAGGGGCTGAAATACTGGAGGAAACTAGTTCTATTGGATGCAATACCGATTTTGTCTTTATTTTTGCATTTCCTCGCTCTGGGACCGATACTAATCGACTCTAGATAAACTCAAAAAGTACGGTGCATTTTTCATTGAATTTATGAAGCAAAGCTATAAAGTTACAAATACTTTTTATTGCGAGATTCTCGCGAGAATCTCGTGAGACTTCTTGCTTCTCGCAGTTGTTATATCGATCTCGCCTCGAATTTTAAACTGCAATCTCGCTCTCGTTCTCGTCTCGCATAATGCAACGAGACGAGACGAGATGCGAGAGTACTCTCGCCTCGTCGTGCATTACTATTTGAAACACCCTGCATAGAAAACAGAGACAGAGTATAATCCCCCAAATGTTTTTCAGGCACGATTCGTTAGTAGAAAAGTATACAATAGTGAGAAGGAATGCTAAAACTAAGTGCAAGAAAACTTCTGGCGATCCGAGAAATAGATTTAACATCGTACAGAGACAAATAAGACAGGCTATTAAAAAAAAGCGTCGTATTGAAGATAATGGTCTCCTATCAGTATTGTAAAACTAGATTCTTATCCCCTTAGTTTATAAGAACATCTCCTTTTGTTAATCTGTCAATAAATTTTTTTCTATTTACAGAAGAAGTGTAACTTTTCCTGAAAGTTTTGTTAAATATAGGTTCTAATTTTGCGACCAACAAAATTGTGAAAAATCAATTACGTTATCAAACGTTTTGACAGCGTTGTTGTCCATACAAAGCCTCGAAATTAATATTCCAGGTATGCCTTTTAAAAATGCCAATCTCTATTCACAAATAATATAATAATAGAACGATTATTTTTCCAATCCATAATTTCATTTCAACTGCGTATGAAATTAAAGCTTTCTTGAATAGGTATTTAACGTAATTAATAAAAATGGCTGCTGTAATTAGCGCACAAAAGCTCTAGAGGTATTGTCCTGCTGGCAGCAGGAATTTCTCCCCTTGCAGGAGTACACACAATTATTTTTCATTCCATTCACAGCAGGAAAGCAGATATGTTAGGTAACAAATGTGGCTTGGGTTGAACATGTATATGACGTATATACGAGGTAGGTAGCGTTAAAATGTTTCTGGAATTGGTCAATATATTTTAATGAAAACAATGACATATTTACATTAATTTCCTTTAAAGAACACCCCTCTTGCATTAACACACTTGTTCTGTCTTTCGTACAATTATTCAAAACGCTTCTGAAAACTGTTTTCTCTGTTTCAAAATTAGAATGTTACATTCTATTACCCATATTTTATTATAGCTCCGGTGGGTCAATGGTTAGAGCAACGCCTCATGTCATGAGTGCCTTAGAGGCTCTGGGTTCGAATCCCACTAAGGCATGGATGTGTGTGAATGTGAACCCACTCTGTAATTGGGATTTAATCCTGTTGGGGGGTTTAAAAAAAGGTAGGAACTTGGATTAGATTAGACTATATTTTAAGATATAAACTGTCAAAATTAAAGTAAAATTCGCTAATCCAAAAATAAGGATTGACTTAATCTATTTTGTAACTCGGACTGTAATGGCGGGAGGTATAATTAACAAATGTGATAAAACAGGATTTATATTGGACATTCGATGCCCACTTACAAATAATTTGCGAAAAACCGAAATTAAAAAAATTACTAAGTATGAAAATCTTTTCATAGAACTTAATGGCAACTCACAAATGTTCACATTGTACCTATCATTATATCTGTAACTATATAGCTCATTTTTTTAAAGAATGCAGTACAGGAAAGATAGGGCATATTCGACCTTGTTCTCTGATTGGCTTAAATCGAGAAGCTTACACCGACGATATTTAGTTCTCCATCTCAATCTTTTCTCTCCTCATCTCTCTCTTTTCACATACATTTGTAGTCATGAGCGTAGAATTTGTTAATATGTAAGTAAATGAATATAATACTACGAATAATTTGTAAATATATAATATAATATAATATATTATAATATAATATATTATAATATAAATAAAATAAATATAATAGAACGTTAAATTATAATACGGCTAGTATTATTGTTCGTACGCCAATGAATGTTGAGCTGTCAGTTGTTAATGGCTGCCGTCTCAATTCTCAATTGTCAACTGACCTGTTTGTATCATTTTTATTTTTTTTGCGTTTTTCTCCATTTATGTCTTTCTGGTTTTGTTGTTTTATCTCATTGAAGAAAGTGTGCACTGTCGTAATTTTGATATTTATACTACTATGGCTGATAACGAGGTTCCTAGTACTTCCAAATGTATAAAGAAAAATCCGAAAGGAAAACTTTTAAAAAGTGGACAAAAGGTAACGGCCTACAATAGTTATTAGTAAGGGTGCAACAAAAACTAAAGCTGTGGCATAGAGACCTGCATCGGGTCGGGTACCCGCAGAAACCCGCAGGTTACCCGCTTTGCGGGTCGGTTTGCGGTGCAGTTCTATGATCTCTTTTGCGGGTTGCGGGTCGGGCGCGGGTAAGACTCGCGCGGATATCGGGTCGTGTCACGTTTACTTTTTATTTCCTTTTTATTATAATCATTGTTCATATTTTCTATTGACATTATATTTTCATAGTTGTTTTTATTATTTTCGAAAACAATAATGGGTCCTTATCTGAGACGTTTGAAAATTGAACCTTGCCCTTGACGCACTGAACAACTGCGCAGGCATAAACACGCGGTCTAGCCTAGCTCATTTAAAATGACTAGACCCCAGACTATACACGTTGTTGTATTGCATTATATTTAGTAATTGTTAAAATATTTTTTTGTATTTAAAAATTTATTACCTACATAATCTAAAGAATAAATATTTTGTTTTATATTCTTTGTGCTGATTAGGAATAAAATGTTTTACATGCATTTTTCAGATTTTTTATTTATTTATTTATATATTTATTTTTTTTTTTTTTTTGATTAAAATTTTCCATCTTCCATTTCTGATTGATTTTAATTATTTAGCGGGTAGCGGGTTCGGATGCGGGTATAACATTGGCGGGTACGGGTCGGGTTGCGGTTTAATTTAAAACTAACTGAGTCGGGTACGGGTCGGGTGCGGGTCTTAATGTTGCGGGTACGGGTCGGGTGCGGGTCTGAAAAAGTATACCCGCGCAGGACTCTACTGTGGCAGTCACTGCAGCAGCTGTTGGAATATGTGAAAGATCTATGTTGCGGAAATGGATAAAACAACAAGTTTCATCACCAAAGAAGAAAAGAATGCGCGAAAGATGATTTCCATGTAACAAATTGTTAAAAACTGTTGACAAAAAAATTACTGTGTTGTTTTAAGCTTAGCTTTTTTACATTCTCTACTGTTATCACGATAATTATAAATTATTTAAACTAACTGATTTACAAACTTTTGTTAATTTCTTGAAATTTTAAATAAATCCATTTTAATTGTGTATTTTTATTATTATTATTATTATTATTATTATTATTATTATTATCTTTGTAAAACTATTACTTTTTTAAATGCAGTTTTATGTAATTAATTTAAATATGTTTTATATTTAAATATATGTGTTTTCATTATGCTTTTAAAATAATTATAACTTATGCAACTTCTTATTTTGAATTACTAAATTAAAAAGTAAATTTGACATTTTTCTTCATTTTGGTGTAATATTTTAAAAATTACCATTACTAAATTACCAATTTTATATTCAAATGTAATAACATAACTGTTATTATTTCAAGTAACTATATTTGAATTTAGCTCCAAATTTTATAACTATATAGATTGACTATTTGTCATAGTGTAAGTCAGGTTTCTAGTTACTGCATTCTTTAAAAAAAATGAACTTTAGTGATGTGCTACTAAAAATTTCTTGCAAGGAATTTTGTTTTTTCCCGGGAAATTTCCCGGAAATTCCTGCAACTACGATTTGCAAGGAAATATATCTAGACTTTTTTTCGCGGATTTTTTTTTGAAATTTTATTTTAAGTAATATTATAACTTGGCGACTGTTATTTTGCTTTGCATGTTTGTGACTTATGCCTGCCTGTTACCTACTCTTTGTAACACGATGGGCGTCTCCTTCGAAAAAGATGACTGCTACTACTGCTTGTTATTGTTTACTACTGATACTGATTACTCTTTTTTCTTACTGTTTACTTCAGCGATGACACACTAACTGACTGACTGCTAATAAAGGACTTCGTGAGAAAGAAGAACACACATACACTTTTACACTGGATGAACACTACGGACATGGACATTACTTGGGATTTAATAACTAAACTTTTTATTTACACTGATTATATTCTTATAATTAAACACAGACTAATATGTTATATTCCGTAACCCAGCGGGCAAGCGTTTTACACGCGCCCCTAAACTAAAACACTACATTCCGTCAACTAACGTCATCCCGATGCGACGAACTCATCTCGACCCTTTCATGTTTACCCTATGACTATCTCATGTCGACTATCAAACAAAACGCTATTTTCAGGACAGGATTATCTTACGGGTACGGGGTGCATAGGCTAGGGCATTCAAAGTCACGCACGTATACATAATAATTTCCAGACTTAATTATCAACAAATAAATGTCGTGACTATCATAATACAAAAAGAGTTTCTAAACTGAATTTTGACTTAAATAGATAAACAGAGTTAAAATATGAATATTGAAACTATAATTTAGAAAAGTTTATAAAAAGTTATTTATCTATTATTGCTCTTACCCTCGCCTTGTCACATCTTATTCCGTCAACAAATATTGTGGTGCTAAGAAGCATTTGAAATTACTTGGGAAATTTAAAAAAAAATCTTGGGAATTTCCCTTGGAATTCCCGAGAATTTTTGCTCATCATTCAATTTCGGGAATTGACCCATCACTATCTGTAACAGAAGTAATAACGAACAATTTTTTAAGGAATCTGGAATTATTAAATCTGAAACCAAACCTTCTTACAATAATTCAAAAAACAGCTATACTGCAAACTGCCGCAATATGCGTAAATTTTAAAATGCTTAATGGATCAGTATGAAGTTCTTCTCCAGAAAAGCCATGGCAGTCCGAAAAGATATAGTAATTGTATAAACTATTGTATCTTTATCGAGAAAATAAATATAATAATAATAATAACTATCAATGCTTTTAACGGATTGACGCTTAGTACCAGAATAAATCTATTTCTTTTTGCTTTGGTTACACTTGAAATCTAAGACCTGTAACTCTAGGATCAATATTAGACTAAAAAGCACTGAGTACTTGAGTGGCAAGAAAAAGTGAAATAGATCTTACTTCTGTACGAAGCACGACGTACGACGTAAGATGTGTGTTAGTGTGTGTGCGTCTCAGGGAAACTTCTACATAGTAGGGTGAAAGTTTTACGTCTAAGTGCGATGTCGATGTACTCCTACACATTAAAAGGAGAAACCTACTTTCAGACTTTATACTTTGGCTACACGATCAGTACATAATGTGTACTAACGTATGAAACAAACGTTTTAATGAAAAATTTATGCTCCAGATATTATCACTAAATAAGGTCTAATCTAGTTGTCACTGGAGTTGTTTTATAATTAATATACCATGTTAATATTGCCAGATATAATTTCGAAAGATGTTATACAAATTTGAAATATGCAAATCCATCCAGGGCCGTTCCTAGCGGGCGTGCAATGCGTGCCCCGCACACGGGCGGCCAAAAGGTGGGGCGGCCATCGTTACGTTGAACTTATAAATAACATAACAAAATATTTATAATAAATAACATAAATATTTTTTCCTACAACCGTGCGTGATAAGTACTTTTCACGCAATCTTTACAGTGCGTAAAGAGTCACTTTTCAAGCACTAGTGCGTGAAAAGTACTTTTCACGCACTAATGCTTGAAAAGTAAATAAACATTGCTAGGCAACAGTAAAATTCGGTTAATTTACCTGTCAAGTAGGTAATTAGGTAGTAAATAATAATGAAAGTAATAAAATTTATTAAGAAATATCAATATACTGTAAATGAAACAAATGTAATAATTTTTAACAGATTGAGTACTAATCTAATTTTTAAGAACATTATTTTTTTTTTGACATGTATTTTAACCTAATCTAATTTTTAATATTAATATTAAATGTAGAATTTGCACAATAATAGAAGACTAATCCATTTCTGGCTAAGATTCTTCCAAGTGTTTAAGTTACATTTTGTACAGTATTATGAGAAAGCGCATTAACAGTATTTAAAGATGCTGGATGCCTGTACACTCAGTATTATGAGTAACATCACTAACATTTCGGTTGTAGGAAAAAATTTGTATGCAACACGTGTGTAAAATAGTGTTTTTTTGTCTCGTGCTACAATTTCCGCATTCGACTGCGCCTCATGCGTAAAACATCGCACTCGACCAAAAAAGTACTACTTTACACACTTGTTGCATAAATAACTATATCAGATTACAATATGTGTGAGAATGTAGGGAAATATTTAATAAGTTTCATATTTTTGTGTTTGCGAGGTGCTACCCAAAATATCCAAGAATTATTTTCTGTCCGAAATTTTCTGAATGATAGTATTTGAGTTAGAGTGGAGGATCCACACACAAACCTACACAGATACACATATACACACAGACACCATCGTGAAAATGTTAAAATTGGATTCTAGAGACCTTAAAACGTGGTCATTTAGCAAAATCTCGATATGCGATTTTTAGCACGATCCCTATACTTCCCGTGCCAAGGGTTGCGGGAGGTAAAAATCAAACTGACTGGTCAGATGTTTCCCCAAGGATGACACTTGGGCAATAGATCCAAAAGGGTGTCTAGTGAAGACACTTATTGGGAGAAATCGGAATTAGCGCCCTACCAACCGCCAGAAAATAATTCTCGGATATTTTGGGTAGCACCTCGTATGTATGAATAAAGTATTATAAATAGAAAAAAATGTTTTGTTGTGTAGTTATCACTTAGGGGCTGCGAATTGTATATTTGCACGCAGGCGGCAGTACCTCTAGGAACGGCACTGAATCCATCTATGGGGTAGTTAGACAGATAGTCGTTTTTATAGAGAACAGAGAGAGAGTATAATCCCCCAAATGTTTGCCAGGCGCGACTGATGGAAGGCTTTTGGGCATGTCATAGCAGAAAAGAATACAGTAATGGCAGGGAATACCAAAACGAACAACACTTAAAGGCAGGAATATTTAGACGATCCGGGAAGTAAAGATAAATGAAACTGAGTCGCATTCAAGGTAATGATACCCTATCGGCGTTGTAAAACTAGATTTCTTATGTTCATACTTTATAGAAACAAATAGGGGATTCCACCATTTTTGCCTCTCGCTAAGAGAGGAATTGAATTCATGCTAAAAATCGCATATCCAGATTTTAGTGAATAAACACGTTTTAAGGTCCCTAGAATCCGATTATAACATTTTTACTATGATGTCCGTATGTGTGTGTGGATGTTGGATCCACGATTTCTCAAATCCTATAAGACTTAAGACATTTTTAATTACGGATGCCTCAATCTAACAATAATGGGAAGAGTTGATTAAGTTTTGGTAACAATCGGACAACCGGAAATAGCAGTTACAAGAAAAAATCATCTAAATATTATTTATCAAAAATTTATGCAAATACTTATATTAAAGAACGTTAAATTCTTTATTCGATAAATATAAATTCATTATTATATCTTCTATAGTTTTAGAGATAAAGAAATGCATATAAAATAATTTGATGTAAAAATTCTCAGATCAAACTACTTCAAGGCAAGAAATTTAAATGTTTGTAATTGACACATAAATGTCACTGTCAAAAATATTTGTATGTTACTGTCAAAAATATTTATACATCATTATGAAGATTATGAAAATAAATAAAAAGTCAACAACGCAAAAGAATATATGTAAAAAAGAATATAAAAGGAATTTGCGAAAAAATGACGAATATAAAGAAAAAGAAAAGGAAGGTAGAAAAAAATTCAGGATATTGAATATAAAGAAAATGTGTGTATTCTACATAATTTATGTTAAAATATCCCATAGATTTTGCAAATATATGTGAGAATTATTTTGTAGTGAGACATGAATATATGTATTCGTATTTAAAAATATTTGTTTTATACGTACAACCAGGTAAAATATCTGGCGAGAGGTTACGTGCTGGCCACATCAGATTTTAAATATAATTTCATCTGAACGTATGAGTAAAACTAAGACTGTCGGTGCAAATCCGGTGAAAAAATTCCTATTAATAAGCGAGTTATAGGCCCCCGAAATTTGAAAATATAGATGTGACGTCACGAATATAAGTTTTTATATCAAACTATTTTCTTCGTCGACCTAAATGTTCTTGAAATATATACTATTTTTAAATTATATTTATAAAAAATAAATTAATATTATTATACTGTGCAAGTCTACATGATTTATAATTGGAAATGTATTTAAATTATTAAGTTTAATGCAAAATATTTATGTTCAAATAAAAACTGTTTGAGAATTGCGCTACTGGACTGTTAGCCACGGCTCCGCTATTTAAATTTCTCTACTACCATTGGTAGTAGGTTCCGCCCCTAACTGGGTATTTGTTTTATATTTATAGGCCGTCTTTAAGTCGCCAAATGAAAATAATATGTATGGATTTCATATGAGGGACGAGCTGCTATAACAAAAATTCCCTTATTTCCGAAGTATTTCAATTATGTCGTTTTATTTCTTTATTAATATTTAGATATTATTAAGCATATGTTTTAATATTTTTTTCTAATTTCTCTTAAATCAATTGCGCTGTAGTCCCCTATTTTTACCTTCCGTCACCTTTAGGTAAGGAAGGTATTGTCTTTGGTCAAAAAATTCGGTGGTGAGTTTTTAATGAATAAGCACGTTTTAAGGTCCCTAGAATACGATTTTACTATTTTTACGATGATGTCTGTATGTGTGTGTGTGTGTGTGTGTGTGTGTGTGTGTGTGTGTGTGTGTGTGTGTGTGTGTGTGTGTGTGTGTGTGTGTGTGTGTGTGTGTGTGTGTGTATGTATGTGTGTCCGTGTGTGTGTATGTAACAAAATTTTCGTCTGCGATAACTCTAATACTACAATTCCAAAAATTATAATTTTTTCGTATTCCTCTTCGTTGCATCCATATGAAGAGCTGATTAGATTTTGGTTATAATTGGTCAACCGGAAGTGCTCTCATTTGAAGATTTTAACAGTTTTTCTTGAAAAAACGATGTTAAATATAATTTTTTCACATTTAATGTTATTATAAATATTAAAGAACATTGTATTCTCTATTCGATTTGACTGCATTTTATACTTCATATTAAATGGATATAGAGTTATAAAATTATAAATAAATTAAACTTCATAAATTAGCCAGCTATGCTAGAAACAGATACTATATTAAGAAAATTCTGATTGAAAGATGTCAGTGTCAAGTGCAATTGACATATTCGTAGTATATTTGTGTTAGAATCATTTTGCTCGAAATTATCTGTATGGAATTAGTATAAAATACATACAACTGTCGAAAGGTAATGTACATACAAGAAATTTAGAATCTTTTGTAAGGAACTTTCTGTATGGATTTTATAGAAAATATATACGCATTTACGAAAATTCTACCGGTAGATACCGCATCTACCGACTGTGTTCGAAAGCATGAGTGGTAAAATGTTACCGTGTTCGAAAATTGTTCAATATCTGCCAGATCCATCTACCGGATTCATGAAGAATCTAAGCTCAAAAAAAGGTAGTGATGTAAAGGGAAGCGCGCGCGGTAAAAGTGGAAATGTGTTCAAAGTAGGGCTCTGCTCAGCTTGTTAACTACGTCAAATTTCCAACCTGTTTTAAATTTTCCGATTTTTTCATAAGTTATGGATCTACCCTGTTTACTAGTTGCGTTCTTAAAATATCGATTCCGGTAGCTATAACCTGATAAAAAGCTGTTTACTGGTAACAGTTCGCCGGTAGAATTTTCGTAAATACGTCATATAACTGACGGAAGGTAATGTGCTGGCCACATCAGATTTTTTTCTATTTGATGAGGAGGTTTAACTTATTCGTTATCAGTATAAAATGTATACTATTAAAAAGCATATAAAATTAAATCGTTTTAAGTTAAAGCTAATCTACCTACACGGCAATAACAATTAAGTATAAAAAAGTTTAATGTTAATTACCATTATGCTCGTATGTGTAACAATGCAAACGAAATGTGAGAGTGCTGGTATGTAACGATGTAACTGAAAAATGACTCTATTACAAAACATTACATGCGGTTACATTGGATTATAGCAATGGATATTAATTGTTTTTATTACCTATTTCGTTTTATTGTTTTGTAATATACATTTAAAACTGTGTAAACATGAACAAATATAAACTTTACTCATACATTTACAAGCCTAGACTTTTTCAATCAAATTATAAAACCTACGCAAATAGTGAGAAATTTCTACAAATAGCTTTCGACTAAAACTTATAAAAGCTGAATAATGTTATTCAAGTATTCCGCCATTTAATATTTATTAGTAATAATATTGTAACGTTTTTATTTATTTGGGTGAAGTGTAAATATTAGACAGGTATTATTAATTAAAATAAGTGTTTATTAAACTATAATGAAAATGACTATTACTAATATTAAACAATTATTAAAAACTAATTTAGACTAAAACTATTATTAACTAGATAACACTAACACTATTTATTTATTTAACCAATTAACACTACTATTTATTTACACGATATAACTAATTATTTATTTAGACTATTTATGTCACTTCTTCATTTATATCACGTTCAACTATCCGCCTACCGACCTCCCCAGCGTCTATATACTCAACTGACTCAACAGCGTTTGTATATTCAACTGCTCGGATAGAAGTCACACCTTTCACCTCACTATCTGTCTATTTATGTAACTCTCTGTGTAACTTCCACAGCTTCAGTATCACCGACTGTCCGCATGCCACAATGGGCTACTTGCGTGGTACTGAAAACCCGATATCTATCACTACAAGAGTAAAGTAATAATCTAAAATATTAACCTCGAAACTATTTTTCAAACGTCAAACAGGTTATCTGTCTTGTTTAAATTACCTGCACATGCCGTTACTATGGGGCTTACCGATGCTATGGCTTTACGGCCATTCATTCGTGCGGCGTAATTTTACGTCATACATGGCGGTAATTTAAATATTCAAATTTCATTAATTTTTTTCTGGTCAATTAATGAAAATTTTGCCAAAAGAAAAAATATGGGTAGCGAGTTTTTATCGTCTCTTCAAAAATATTAAATAAAAAAAATGGCACGCAAGTAGCCCATTCTTCAACATCACTGCCGAGTATCCACTTTCACATGTCGTTACTGTCCCCATATACCTAGCTTCCCGACTCGCCGTTACTGTCCTTGTACACTATAGCTTCCCAATACTCGTCAACACTGCCGAGTATTCACATCCACAGCACAGCTATCCCAGTTAACCAGTAACTTCCCGAGTCCTCCACTCGACACTATACTGCATACGCTCACCACGATACTGCTGTGCTTCACTACCACTCTATGTGAATGTCTCTATATGTTTCTCAATATAACTAAAACTATAACTCCCGAGCATAGCTGCGTCCCTTTTATACAGCTGGCATTAACTTCCAGAGATAGTGACGCAAGCGAGGCGAGACGAGACGAGAAATTTAAAATATCGATCTCGTCTCGTTTTCGGATCTGTAATCTCGATCTCGCTCTCGTTCTCGCACATTTTTTTGGGTTTCATCTCGTTCTTGCACGAGAGTCTCGCTATAAAAATAAGCGCTTGCGCACTACGTATTTACGTAACTGTTTAACTACAAGAGACAGGTTCGCACCAATAGCACCGTCTTCCATGTATTTGCAATCGTATAACTATAATAAAGAGACGAAACACTAAATTCTGGGCACCACATTATTTCAATACGAACATAATGTTTCATTTACGGTCACCAGAAAATGTGATAAGTTAGTAAATAATTTAATTTACCTCTAAAATATCCAATTTATCATCAAATTGTGATCTCTAAACTATTTCAATACGAACATCTGTTAACACATTCTGTCATCAGTAAAACGAATTAAACATTAAAAAAATATTTTTTGTAACTAAAAGTACTTACACTTTTTCATTAAATATATGCCACTATTTAAGTAAGATTAAGTCATAAAAAACCGCTACACTGGTAACCCGCCAGCAACCGATCACTCCGCTTCTCTCCCTATTGGCTCCAATCGACGCTTAATATAACATCCTTTATTTTTCAGGAGCGACAAGAGTTTTATTAACCGTGGTTTTAACTGGGGTGAGTTAGAGGATGAAATATTGGAGAAAACTAGTTCTATTGGATGCAATACCGACTTTGTCTTTATTTTTGCAATTCCTCACTCTGGGAACGATACTAATCGACTCTAGATAGACTAAAAAATATAGTGAATTCATATAATTTTCACATTTACGTGTTCTATGCATGAATTAGCGTTGACTCCACTCCTTGTACGGTGCATTTTTCATTGAATTTATGAATCAAAGCTATAAAGTTACAAATACTTTTTATTGCGAGATTCTCGCGAGAATCTCGTGCGATTTCTCGCTTCTCGCAGTTGTTATATCGATTTCGCCTCGAATTTTAAACTGCAATCTCGCTCTCGTTCTCGTCTCGCATAATGCAACGAGACGAGACGAGATGCGAGAGTACTCTCGCCTCGTCGTGCATCACTATCCAGAGAACTCTAGAATGTTCGACCGCATAATAACAAGGAACATAAAAGGTTCAGGCGACCGGAAGTAATTAAACACGTCGCGGCTTGTTTGTTTACGTAGCCCGGTTGCAAGCGCGATTGCGTCATCGCTAAACTTAGACGCTTGTTCAGCGTAGCAGCGGGCTCACACGTTACAGTATCTTTAACCCTATTATTTTGTATCCACAAGCCCTGCATATTTTTCTGTTAGAGTATTGTCCCATATGTCTTGCAAGATATGTTTTACTCTAAGCACTTAATTTTTACGAAGTGTCAAAACTGTCATTTGTCTCACAGTTTATATAAGCTTTAAGACTATATTTAAAGTAGGAAATAATATTGTAGAAAATTTGTTCAGATTATATAATTTGTTGAAAATGTAAAGGGGCTCATATCAAAAATATTACATAGTTGTACAAACATATAAATAAATACTATATTCTATAATATATATGCACAAACATGCAGAGACCTCATACGTCTGTTTGTCCAATTAAAGATCAAAGCGCCTTCCGTTTCCGGTCCGACCTTTGACCCTCAGGGACGCGCAAGGCTACCAACATAATTATATTCTTATCTCGGTGCGTACGAGATTCTAGTAATTAAAATTTAGAGGAAAATATATTTTCATTCCAGTAAATGAAAATTTATGTCGGGCCACTAATTTTGAGACAATTAAAATATTCTATGAGGTACCTACATTATATTATTATTGATGGCTGCAATACTTTTTGACTGGAAAGGTGATTGGAAAGAAGAAATTACTGGATATCAGTCAAATAATCATTTCAATTCTTCGTTTTACGTAACTTTTACACATGTTTGTCCTTCATCTTTTCAAAAAATGTAATGATTGTTGTAGATCCTGATAAAGGCACATGAGGTGCCGAAACTTGTAGAGGCCGAAAATAAACTGATTATTTGACTGATATCCAGTAATTTCTTCTTTCCAAATTATTATTGGTGATTCATTTGAAACACACCAAGTATCAAATACAGCTTATTTTTATCTCCCGCTACCCTTGGTAAGGGAGGTATAGGGATCGTGCTAAAAATCGCATATCGAGATTTTGGTAAATAACCACGCTTAAGGTCCCTAGAATTCAATTTTAACATTTTCACGATGATGTCTGAGTATATGTGTGGATCCTCCACTCTAACTCAAATACTATCATTCAGAAAATTTTGAAACCTTGCATTTCGTACTTTTTCTGTAATGGAAAGAGTCCATTAGATTTTGGTGAAAATCGGATAACCGGAAATGGCACTTTATTAGAAGCTCAAAATAGTTTTTCTTCAAAAATACCATTAATTGTTATTTTTTCCAGATTAATGTTAATTTAAAAATTAAAGATTATTAAATATTGTATAGATTTTCATTAATAATTTTCTATATATTTTATGGATAAATTTATAAAATCTATTATTTAAATCCCAGAGCCTACGCTTTAAATAAACAAACAAAACGCAGTTATTCAAATGTATGTAACTGAGAGATTAATGTCACTATCAAAGAACTAATCATTTCAAAATAATATTAGTAACGTTTTAAAAAGAAAAAAGTAAATAGAACAATAGAAAAGGAATTCAATACAGTTTCCAGCATAACTAAATATGTAGGTATGTATTTACATTAATAAAAATTAACGATTCACAAAAATATTTAAGCTAATCCTCATTTTTGGATTAGTGAATTCTATTCTATCTTGGTATTTAAAATTTAATCTTCATTTTATTATAGCACCGGTTGCCCAATGGTTAGAGCTACGTCTCATGTCATGAGTGCCCTCGGGGCTCTGGGTTCGAATCCCACTAAGGCATGAATGTGTGTGAATGTGAACCCACTCTGTAATTGAGATTTATCCTGTTGACGGGTTTTAAAAAAAGGTAGTTATTTGGATTAGATTAGGCTATATTTTAAAAAATAAAAATGAAAATTAGAGTAAAATTTACTAATCCAAAAATAAGGATGAACAATCTTTTTTGTGACTCGGGCTGTAAATGGCGAGAGGTATTGTGTGGGCCACACCAGATTTTTTTATAGTTTTTATGTACCGGAAGTTATATTAGCGTTTATACTTCCTGGTTTCCTGTAGTGTATATTTTTCCATGTAACATTTAATTTATTCTCTTAAATACTAAGTAAGACTATCTTATACGCCTAGTTGATTCTAAACAAGACTTTTCCACTGCTTTAACTTTCATAGGAAATAAAGTTAAGCATTAGCGGTTTGCGAAATTTAACAGTGTCTGCGTGGTTACGTCTGTGCCTGTATGTGTTTGTGAGATAATGAGGTCGGCTTGTGGGTCGGTAATGCAGCATCCTGTGCTTCCGGCGCTGCTAAATAAGTCATAAGGCAAGAGAAGCCAATACACCACTCTCTGCTTAGCTTGGATATCTTGGTCTCACCAAACCAACATTCACAACGGGAGAAAACACTTATAGCTTGATTTTTTTTAAATGTACGATAAAGGTCATCTAGATCATGAACGAATTAACAAGTTGGCATACATTTATCTCTCTCTTATTTGCGCTGACAAGAAGGGCGCGGGATAAGGATGATTGTAACACGCTTGTTTTTCAAAATATTGTTTCGACTAAGTTATTAGAACTTTTAAAACGATATTCGTTGTTAACAATACTATGGATGTAACGTATCTTTGTTTATTACATAGGTACTGTCCACTGTGTGATACTATACGTTGCTAATTTGAGTCCGGGAAATGGTGTAGTAAGACGAGGGTAAGAGCAATAATAGATAAATAACTTTTTGTGCAACCGGACGCGAAATAAGCATTTCGCAGCCGCAATACAGGCCGCGAAATTCAATTTCGCGACCGTTGTTATGGTGACGCCCGCGAAATTCATTTCACGGCCGTTGTCATGGTAGCGGCCGCGAAATTAGATAAACAACCACTTTGACACTTGAGAATTGCATGGTTTTGTTTATCAAATGTTAATCCCACAGCCACCTTGAAAGCTAACTTTCTATTTACATTGAAACTGTTTAAAATTAATAAAATTTGTAATTACATATTTTTTACGGTTGCACAAAAAATATTGTGTACACCTTGTCCGCGAAATCCTTTAGCGCCCTCGAGATTGTCTTGCCTCGGCCGCAAGCGGCCTCGGCGACAATTTTTCTCTCGGTACGCTAAAGAGTGATTTCGCGGCCT